>JAEQBH010003439.1:0-254761 GCA_016808115.1 Tetrastigma voinierianum
ATGTGTAGCATATGAGTATGCGTCTAAGAGTGCTTCTGTAAGAATGCGTATGAGTATTGGCGTCTAAGAATGCATATGAGTATTGGCGTCTAAGAATGCATATGAGTATTGGCGTCTAAGAATGCATATGAGTATTGGCGTCTAAGAATGCATACCTTTCACCGCTGGGGTGGCCCTGTATTTATAGTGTATATTATTCCCAATTTGAGGGTAGTAAGGATTCTTTCCTATCGATGAGATATTTGGCTGCCTTTATTTGGATTTTAGAAAGAGATATTGAAGGAATAGTTTATCGAGAATTATCCTACTTTCCTATTGGCTAGATTTAGTCTCGACTGGCAGGATGCGAGCCTTCCCAATTATCCATATATCATCGGCCTGGGGCGAGTGGACTAAAGCTGTTCTGGGGTCGACTTAGGGCTTGGCATTGTCAAGGCTGATTCCATACTATAGGCGCAGCCGCCACGCGGGTGACGGTTGCACTTGAAAGACCTTTTGCCTTGACGACAGGCTTAGGAGAAGATAGTAAGGTCAAAGCCAGGGCGACGACTTCGCTCCAAGCTCAGGATTGTGAGAAGAGGGACACGCCGCATTCCTCAGCCTCGGCCACGTGGCGGCGATGCCTCTCCGGCCCCCGAACAGAGAAGAAGGAGACACTCTAACTTCGAACCCGTCGAACCGGCCGGTCCTTTCGAGAGTCCAGCCTTTTCTTCACACCCGGGGCTTCCGAGACGCCGCCTCTAAACGACCAAAATCTCCCGTAGAGGGCGCAGTGGCCCAAAGGAAAAACTCAAGGGTAGAGGAGGCCGGGGCCTCAAACAAGAGAACGTGCAGTAACAAATTAGAGGAACTAGGAATGTCTTCGACTTTATCATCCTCGCATAGGAACGAAAGCGCAGTATCTTCTCCAACGCTAGCCACGCCAGAAGATCTTCGTCATCGAGGTCAAGACGAGTATCCGAAGCATAAGGCTTAAGGTCGTAAGTATTCGATCGCCTTTAGACAAATCAAAACCAAGTAATGCAAACACTCACGGGCGCCATCGTAGCTTCCACCTCCCCACACCCAGTATCATCCCCGCCACGAGTCATACTCCCGCCAACCATCACGAAGAAATATCGCCCTTTCCCATGACCGGCAGGCGTAAGAAGGAAGGTCCGAGATCACCGCAGAGACCCGTGAACGCTGAAAATAAAGAAAACTCCGAGAGCTTATCGATCAAAAGATGGAGGAACAGAGCTACATCGGGACGCCAAACCTCTCATTCTAAAAGACCAATAAACCAACTAAAATACCCCAACCATCGGGGGAGCCAACCTGGAAGGGCGATGCTGAAATGTTGAAGAACTTCTTTATGAAGGATGCAAGGAAAGCGAAGGTCGCGATTAAAAGCAACTTCAAAAAAGCGCATTCATACCAGCACGGAGGCGTTTGTAAAGGTCAAAACATCCGAGGACCATATTCGGCCACCGGAGAGGCCGATAACGCCAAAGAAAAGTAGGACCGCGCGAAGGACTACCCTACTAGGGCCCACTGCTGCATACGAACGGCAGCCCCGAGGGAAGTCCCACCCCAGGATATTTGATCGGGTTATCTTCTTTTACCCTTACCTATGGAAGGGAGGCGCCCCAGGAGCGTGCCGAGCCAAACGACTATCAAACAACGGAACGCCCCTGCGCTCGCTGCGGACCAACAAGAGTCATCGCTGATACGCAGCGAGGGTGAAGAACGATTCGACCCATGACGTAAGCAAACAAAGATAATAAATCCGCATCGACCGAACTTCAGATTTCCGCCGTGATCAATCGAAGAAAACAAGACAGACTCCGGACGCCATGCGTCAGAATAGAGGAACGCAAGAAAAGGACCCAACACTAAATGCATGCAGAAAAATCCAGACCTAAATACAAGAACCGCCAGAAATATAAAGATGTGCGCTATGAGGCCAAAGGAAGTCGAATCGGAAGGTTGACAAGAAACAAGTAAGGGAAAACAAAGGAGTATGAAAAACAAGCGAACCGAAGAGCCATCATTAATCTATTCACGCATGATTCGGGCGTCAAAGTTAATTAATCCATCCGCGTACACGGGAAATAACAACTGCCGCAGATTAATCATGCCTTGCCCACGCAGACCGGCATAATAAGGGCCGGGGCACCGATAGATACGTGAATCGGGCCGTACATCTCATTCGCCAAATTTTTGCAGAGCGGAGGATCAGGCACGCCCATGTCCTTCCATAACGGCAGAACAAATGCCCGGCCAGTTAGGCCCGAGAACATGGTTGGAAGAAACGAGAGGCCCGTACACGACCCGATCGAGAGCCGTATCTTTACAAATAGCAAGATAGAATATTCGCAAAGACGTCCTGTCGTCCAATCAGATCTATTATAAAGGGAAGGAAAAGCAACAAAAGACCGTTAGTTGGATACCCCCCAATAAGGAAGGAGGATTACTCCAAATAAACTCCTTTGACTAATCCATTGCTAAATCAAATTGTACATGAGGAAACCTATCCTCGAAAATCGATCCCGAGGAATTGAATGAATATCGGAGTGCCATAAATACAAGGCGCGCTCAAACACTTAAAGGTGCGCCCGTCTTACTTGTCTAAGATTCTCTCTCTCTTCTCTCGACGGGGAGCCGGGGCTTGGGCATCGGGTGGCCGGGGGCGAAGAGCCCTCGCCGGCTTCTTCCTTCGCTCTTGCTGGGGCAGCCGCCGCATCCGGACCTGTGGGTCCCGGTATTGCCGGTAATCCTACCCGGCCCCGACGGTCGCGGCATCCTTCGGTTTGGCCCCTCGCGGAGTCTTGGTCCGGCGGCGATACGACATTTCGGCCGATTAGGTTGAAAAGCGTCATCATTTCTCTATTCTGGTTTTGGATGCATTTCCGGAAATTCGTGTTTCTTGTTTTTAGGGTAATCTCTCTGATTTTCTTTAATGGTCCCATCTGCTCCCTGATATTTGTTTTGATGATTTTGTTTTGATATTTTTGCTTTCTTTTGCTATTTTGGGTTTGTGGAGATTCTTTCTCCGTGGTGTAGTACGGTTGGGATTGAGCTCTGGACCTAGGGTTTCGGGAAGGTAACTTTTATGCTTTATTTTTATTTTTATTTATCATTTTTTGTGTGTTTTTTATATTGCTTTTGGAATTTTGGGTTGGAGTTGTGGAGGAGTCGATCAAGGGTTGCATTGTGGAGGACTCGTGAGGAGTTTTGGCTTGAGATCCGGCCGTTTGTTTATTGCATTGTTGATATTTAATGCACTTTTTGTTTTTTGAAGTTGAATTATTCGAAGGTGAGAATTATTTGAAGTTGTTTTTGGGTAAATCTTCATTGATTGGATTACATCTGTTTGCAAGTTTCTTAAGGTGCAACTGGTTATGAAAGTAGGTATGAGTGTACGAATTGGGGTGGGGCTTTAAGAACTCAGTATTAGTAACTTGGTTCTTGGGGTATTAGGAACTTTTAATCTGGATTTTGTAGTTTTAACTGGAGAGTTGCGAGCAGGATTCATAACTTCGTTAAAATTTGATGCTTTTTCATTTGTTGAAGTCATAGATTGGGTTTGTGTGGAACCATAATTCCAGCCTAGTCTGAGGTGTATGGTTTCTACTGTTAGATCTGATTCATGCTAGACTCTTTGTACTTAATTTGAGTTTGCGTATAGAGAAAATCGGAGGACATAGTATATTGAATTTTGTGTCTCATTCAGAGAGAGAGAGAGAGAATTAAATTTAGTTGGGGATTCTGTTCTTCAGGTTCAGAATTAAATTTAACAAAATAAATATGTTCTAGATAGGTTTAAGGCTGTTTCTGTCATGCTTGGATCTTCCTCTTGACATGCCATGCACTGTACGGTTGGTTGTTCCTTTTATTGAGTTGTGATGTTCAGAGCTTAGAATTTGATTTGGTAGCATATTTCATTTTTGAGGCCTCTGGTTTTGAAGCATGTTTGTTCCATTTCCAAACTTGTAAAGATCAGAATGGGAAGAAGGATTTTTGAATGATGCTTTGAGGACAATAGTGAATAGAGAGAGGAGGGGGGATGGCTAGCTCACTTTGGCCGTACCGCAGTCATGTTCGCTTTTCTCAAGATATGAAAGATCATGGGTAAATAAACTAAATAAGATTTAATCTTAGAAGCTGTGGCATGGGAGTTCCTTAGAAATATAACTTTGGCAGATAAAAGAATGGATAAGTTTTAATTTTATATGTATTTTGGTTGTGGAAAAAAAGTAAATAAGCACTTACTAAATAGAATATATTTGGCATAGTTAATAAATAAGCATTTAATTTCATTATTCTGTTGAGCACTTCTCACTTCCATCAAGATCTTGTGAATGTTGGAGTTGGACATGCACACAAAGCTGCGTTTTTATGTTTATTATGCCTGTAAGTAGGTGGAAAGAAGAAAAGTGACTTAGTACTCCTGAAAGCATATTTCTTTAGAAATTAGGGTTCTTTATGGTTCAACTATCTCCAGATGATGAGTGATAATTTATTTTTCTTTGCATTGTTATGAAGTCCATAGGAAATTCTAGTCAGTAACTGGGTTGTTAAACTGCTTTACAGGATATATATATAAAAGATTTTCAGGTATATGATCCACACAGAGTGGGAATGGAAAGATAACAGTTGAACTGCTAGGCAGGATTGAAAGCGGCTTTGCTCTTACATTATAGACTGGATCTAATATAAGCTTCCAACACGCCAGGTCTGTGTTGATTCTACTTTTTACTTTTGTTTTCTTATTTTAATTTATTTGTTTTTATTGGTAATTGCATTCATATTGAAAATAAAATTGCCTGATATTTTTTTGATAAGCATATTGAAAATAAAATTAGTATAGTGTAAAAATTGTTTCTTATTAGGGTATGAAGATCATGTTTTACTTTTGTTTGCAAAATATGACACACCAGAGTTGATGTTTGAATCACCTTGTCCTTGAAGGTTGGGTTTGGTACGAGAGAATGGAGAGATGGAAATGGAATCTCATTTAATTTCTTTCTTATTCCTATGTTTTGATAAGTTTTACAAAAATAAGAATGGAATCAAAAGTGATTTCCGCATAAACAAGCTCCAAATTTTAAGCCAGGATTTTTTGATTGGAGTCATACCTAGATGGTATTTTGATTCCCCCTTCTAAATAGATAATATAAAATAACTTCAATTTACTATTTTAGTTTCAGATTTTTTTTTCATATCCCTACATTTCTAACTCATTTCATGTTTGACGCCTTGATTCTTGCAAAATAATTCACGAAATATTTGAAAATATGTGTAGACACCGCGTTTTGGCTATGATGTGTTTCCTACTTAAAAGACAAGACTCGTTTTTTTATTTATTTTGAAAAACCATTTTTAAAAACGGTTTGGAGTCGCCGCTATTTTATTTTTGTAAGGGCTAGCAAAATAAGAAAAAAAAAACCCTTAAATATGACTCATAATATGGGAAAGCAAAATAAGAAAGAAAACCTTAAGTTGCCACTTATTTGATATTACTATCGGGACTAGAATACCTTTGACTATAGTTGTGTAGCATATTGACGACAATTGATTTGATTTTTGTGCTTTGATCGTATATCTTTATTTGTTTTTTGAGAATAAGCTGCTTGAATCGCGCGTGAGCGTGCAGCTTTGTTGCGAAGGCGACGATGTCGTATGCGTGTAGCGGCGACAATCATACGCGCATTAAGACGGCGACTAAATCATGAAAAACCATATAAAACCCCAGATCTGTGTGGAAGAATCGCTTTATTGAAAAAAAAAAGATGGAAAAGAGGTGTAGATGAGTGATTTTAGGTTAAGAGCAAATAAAATCACCCCTCCTTACTTAAAGAAAAGGAGCTAGTAGAAAAAAAAGGAGAAAATGAAGAAATTTCTTCCAACTTAATAAGTAATAAGTTGAAAATTTGAAATTATAATAATAATATGTATTTATTTGAAGATGTATTAAGGGAGTTAAGGTAGAAAATATAGGAAATCATGAATATTGACATCTAATAGTTGGACTTTTCCATTTTAACCAAAAGGTAGCGAGTTATAATCCAAGGAAGTGGGAAGGAGGAAGGGGATGTTTTTATTTTTGGCTTCCATGAAAAGAATATTAAATTAAGCATGATTAATTGTACAAAAATTATTACACAGTAGAAACAAGAAAGTTAGCATGAAATAAGTAAAATAAAATTCGAAAATTACACATAGCATTAATCAAAGCACCGAAATACGAGAAAAATATAAATTAAATAGATACAAAAAGGAAAGAATCAATGAAAAATAATAATAAAAAATCTAAAAAGAGCTAAAACTCCTATTTGGCAACTCCAGACATATTAGAAACGAAAAGAATAGTTCTCGAGGGGCAGAATAAAAAGGAAGTAAAAAAAATGCCATTGAACGATCGGCTCCACTTAAAAACCTATTAAAAAACCCCCATGAAGCACCACCACTCCAATCAGCCCCGATCAGAAAACCAAACCATTACGACCTCCACAAATACTACCAAGAAGAATGAAAAAAAAACCGCCAGTGTAAAACATGCATGACTATCTCTAACCTCCCTATTCACATTGCTTAAAATCTATATCCATCTCCATCCATAGTCTACTATTCATACTGTCCAAACCATAACCATATCCTACCCTTTCATCCACACCGTCGCTAGAATTGTCTTGAACAAATGGACACCCACCAATACTTCCATTGATCCAGTAGAATAAAAAAATAAATTAGTCATGCATTGATTGGCATATCATTTGAGATATGTTGTAGTGTCTTGGTTACAAGATTCCGCATCACACGAAACAACTCCTTCCATTAGTAAAGAAGTAAGGAGAACACAATGATAAGTTTGGCAATGGGATATGAACAAAAGTCTGTAGAATGGAAGAGATAAAATAATAGCCCTAAATATGTGTCAAACCCATCAGTGAAAATATGAACAAAGAGCTCAGTCACGTGTGTGAAATCAGCAAATGAGAAAAAGAAAAGCAAGGCCATAAGCCATGATAGAAGAAGAAAAAAAGAGTGACATGAAATCTTTATAAATGAGTAATGATATCATACTTAAATCAGGTTCTATGATTCTCCATGTCGTTTAGCTTTACCATCCCTCAGTTTTTTGCTCTGTTCCTCTCCTTTCTTTTAATAGTTGCATTTCTTCCCCGGGTCCTCCTCTAGCCCTTAGGAAAAAAAAGACCTCTCTGAAAAAACGATCCCCCTCCAAAAACTCCCCCTAGTCCCCTCTTCTGATCGTCTCTTTTTAATATATAGGATCTCCAAAGAAAATTTTGCCTTAAAACCTCTCCAAAGGAAAGGATGATCCACCTTCCCAAAAGAAAAATAATAAAAAAAACTAATAAAATCCAATCAAATAAAGTAAAAAAAAAAAGAATTAGAGCCCAAATTTGGGGTCTATAAATATGTCCATCTTTGATAGAGTTTGCGAGTGTATTAAGCAAGAACAATGAAATGAAGCGAATATGAAAAGTGAGTGAAACGAATTGAACTCTATCAAAGAACAAAGGAGACTCCAAAAGTGTCCACAAAGGACACGACCTCACTCGAACCGAGGCGACCTAAGAAGCTCTAAAAATTATAAAAGCAAACAACAAAATAAAAAGTCTAAGATGCCACTAAAGTCACAAAACAAGTCCAAATCTCCCTTAAATGGCGCCTCCTAAGTTGGTAAGAGAATTGATGTCAAAGTCAAGTGATAGTTGGACCACCAAGGATGAAGAGAATGTACACTCATGGAGAAACTTATAAAACTAGGAAGATGCTAGGGGAGATAAGACAATAAGAGTGCACCAAGCTCAAGATGAGCTCAAACCAATAAGAAAAGCAAACATGTCGGGAAGCATGCTAAGTGCCACGATCCCCTCTTCCTAGCAATCTCTCTTTTTAATATATAGGATCTCAAAAGAAAATTATGCTCTAAAACCTCCCCAAAGGAAAGGATGATCCACCTTCCCAAAAGAAAAATAATAATAAAAAAATTAATAAAATCGATCAGAAATAAAATCAAAATATAAAGAGTAGAAAAAATGAATTTAGAGCCCCGAAATTTGGATTACCAGTAATGCCACTCTTCGATAAGAGTTCGCGAGTGTATTAAGCAAGAGCAATGAAGTGAAGCGAATGTGAGAAAAGTGGTGGAGCAGGTGAACCCGTCGAAGAAGACAGTGTCCACAAAGGCGACATCAGTTACTCGATGTCGTGACGATGTGGAGATCATCCATAACTGTCGTCGCGACTGCAGACGGTCCAGCGACTTTGCACGGTTACTTCCCTGCTGTTGTTTTGTTGGGTTTCTTCATCCAGGTGAGCTCTCTTTCGTCTAAGGGAACCCAAGACTTGGAAGTTGGTGAGTTTTAACTCATTAGGCTCCGAAGAAAAAGGGGACATTGTCCGTTCTGCTTAGTCTTGGATCATGGTAATTGAGACATAATGATGTGGTATCGGGTAACGAGTTTCCACAAGTTGATAGTTGGTCGACGGACCTGGGTTTTAGGGCGTCATAGCTTTTATTTTTAAGGAGGAATGTAAAAACCCTAAGTAAATTTGAACTTTTAAGATAGCGAAGCAGGCAGATGCCAGGTATGGTTGGAGTCTTTAGTAGCTAGTTAGCGATTGAGAGTTCACGAATTTTGAGGGCTGATTTTTTCGTTTTTCGAGGCAATGAGAGTCGGGTGACACATGACATGTGACACAGCAAGGTGACACTTAGCATAATGAGGGCCATATTATGCCAAGTGTCATGGCTAGAGACATGCATGAGGGGGTGAGGTGGAAGACATGGTAAAAGACATGTGGGTGACACATTGCATGGTGAGAGCCATGTGTCAAGCCATAAAGAGAGAAACAAAGAGAAGGGGAGAGAATCGGGGTTGGAGAATCCGACCAAAAAGGAAGAAACAAAGAGAGATAGAGAGGAAGAAAGAGAGAAAAGAAAGAGAGAAAGAGAGAGAGAGAAAGAGAAGAGAGGAGGAGAGAGGAAAGGAAGGTCGAGTAGCTTCTTCCTGATTTTCGGCGTTTCGACCGGTCAGGTTCGGCCAGGGCCAAGAGTTAAAGGAATCGTTTACACAACAGGGCTACGCTCGAGGTAGAGATTCATCCTCTGGTTATTTCCACCCTAAGGGCTTTTAAGGCGTGTTTTTGCCCCCAAGAGCTATTTGGCGGATTTTTGGCACATTGAGGAAGTTTCACGCTTGTTTGACTACAATGTCCAGATTTTGGGACTGGTTTTCGGTTGGGAAACGAAGGGATTTTGGACTAACGTTCTGCATAGAAATTGTAGTTGCATCTATAAACTTGATGTTAGGCTTTTGAATCAACTAAATTGGACCTACGGTCAGTTATGGTCGTTTTTAGAATTTCACGGCTTAGGCTGTTTACCAGCGGTTGTGGGGCCGAGGTATGGCCTGTTTTGTGTTGTTATTTGGGGGTTGTTTATGGCCTATGTTGCCCGAGGCGGCCATTTGTGACGCCTAAATCGGGGTTCGTTGACCCGACCATCGACTGTCAGCACAGTGGGTATCGGGTAACCGATACCGCTTATCGTATGTCTGATTACCCGAGGATCCACGATTAAGAAGTAGAGCGACGGTGTCCTTTGCTGCGGGCCTGATGAGTTGAAACTTACCAACTTCCAAGTCCTAGGTTCCCTTAGACGAAAGAGAGCTTGCTTGGATGAAGAAACCCAACAAAATAGCAGTCGGGAAGTAACAGTGCAAAGTCGCGACGATGTTGCGGCAATGTCGCGACAATGTTGTTACTGCGATATTCGCGACGGCTAGCGCTCAATGTCGCAATGTTTGGCTGACATCAAAAGAATGATGCTTTCTATCCAGTGTCGCGACGATGTTG
Source organism: Tetrastigma voinierianum (assembly GCA_016808115.1). Lineage (NCBI taxonomy): Eukaryota > Viridiplantae > Streptophyta > Magnoliopsida > Vitales > Vitaceae > Tetrastigma > Tetrastigma voinierianum. The sequence continues at coordinate 9,871 of JAEQBH010003439.1, forward strand.
CGACATCGGTTACTCAATGTCGCGGTGATGTCGCGACATTAGCTGAGACCAATTGATGGTCTTCCATCTACTTCTCTTTTGGTTCTAGCCCTTTGCCTTGGCATGGGCACCTACATGCATTAATGCACGATGTACAAGAGCTTGGCCTCAGGGCTGCTGTATTATAAAACACGTGGAACTATATTGAAAATAGTCTATACGAGTTCGATTACAAATCTTTTATATAAAAACACTAGCCAAAGCTAGTATGCTCCACAGTTTTACAAAATAATTTCTAAAAGCCATAAATCAGCCTTCTTCACAATTGCTATCTTAAATGGCGCCATCATGATTGTACTACGTATCGAAATGTTTTCCCATAAAGGGTGAGTACACCAGTGAAAATATTTCCTATAGTGCTACTTTAAGATGCGTATGCGATGAATTAAGTGTTCACGGCTTTTTCACATTCAGTAAAACATACAATTTCTACTCTGAAATCCTACATGTCATGCCATGAAATGAGATGAGACTCAATCATGTGTCATGCCTCGAGTTCTTACTGACTCCCATCACATTCGAGTCCTTACTGACTTCTATCACACAATGCCAAGGCCCATGCTTGATAAAATCCATAATTTCTAGATTACATCAAATGAGTGCATTTTTCTGAGACAAATTTATTTGTTTCCAAACCAAAAGCTTTTTTGGATGCTACCTCAAATGATCATTTATTTATGCATAACCATAATCTTTTTGTGGGTAGAAAATTTTGGTGTCATACCGCGGGCTTCACACACCTAGACACTTTGCGGGGCTTTTCACTTGGGGTTGGGTGCTGTCTAACCACGCAATCTGCAGGGACTTTCACCCGAGGGGATATCCATTCCTGCTTGCTATTACCCGACACAAGTTTTCTTTACCACTTTATTCAATCGTGCGACTCTGTTGGACGTTGTCCAACAGTACCAAGCCCACCCAATCAAACACTAAACATAGTGTTGATTATAACCATGCACTCACACTCATTCAATTCGATGTCCGGAGTGCATATCTGTCTTGATGCCCGATTACATGTTATATTATACCACATATGTAATGAATGCCATATGGACAACTCAAACACTGATATATGCAATGTGTGGACAATTATATTAATTGCATATATAATTTCGAGTTAAACTCTTATCATGTCGACATATTTATGCATATATCAACATGTTGCATCACCGCGACTACCACCAAAAAGTGTTATCTGAAATGGCAATAACCCCCTTGATTTCCGAAGCTAAGTTGACATGTACTATGTACACAAAACAATCCACAAAATGGCCTCTCGAGACAAGCCATAAGCAGGGGCTACCATGACTAGCCATCCACGGGCCATGAACTAGCCACCAAGTAGTCTCAACATAGGCCGTAAACAACCCCTGAACAACCTGAAAACAAGCCATAATTTTGTCCCACAAATTGTTAAACAACCTAAGTTGTGGAAGTTCCGAAAAAGGGATCATAACTTGGGTTGTAGAGGTCCAGGCCCAGGTGATTAAAAAACTGCTTTATCAAAGTTCACGAGATGCGGCTTACAATTTCTATGAGAAAGAACGTTGAAAGTCCAATTTCCTCCGTTTCCCAACTGAAAACCAGTCCAAAAATCTGGATAGTTTAGGGTCAAATAGGGCAGCCTTATCATAGGCCAAAAATCAGCCCAACTTGACCCCTTAAGGGAGAAAACACTTGACCAAACAATCCTTAGGAGGGTGGAAATAATATAGGAAGAGTCCACACCTCTTGGAGCGTAGCCCTCGTTGCATAGGCAGTTTTAACTCTTGGCTCGAAGCGAACTCCGATGGTTGGAGCATGAGAAATCAAATGAAGCTCACCAACCTTCCTTCATTTTTTTTTCCACCACCCTTATCAACTCTTTCTTTTCTTTCTTTCTTTCTTTCTTTTTCTTTCTTTCACTCTCTCTTTCTCTCTTTGTTTCTTCATTTTTTTAATTTGGATTTCTCCATCGATTCTCTCCCTTATACTTTTTATCTCTTTGGCTTGACACATGGCTCTCCTACATGCCATGTGTCACCTACATATCATCTTTTACCATGCTACCTCACCCCTCATGCATGTCTCTATGTGACGGTCCTTATTAATATGACGTCACCTAGTATTTGTCACATGGCATGTGTCATACGCGTAATCGTATTCGTGACTCTGGATTGCCTGCAAAGAATCTCTTCCAGAATTTGACAAGTTAGAAGCAGGCAATGAGGTTTAATGAGACGAACCCTACGGTGTGGTCCGTTTCGTCGTCTTAAAGTTCAAATTTACCTGAGTTTTACATTCTTCCCCCTTAAAAGAATTTTGTCCCGAAATTTACACACGTATATATCGATCACATGTATGCACGATCATTTTATTATCAAATGACCTTATACAAACGTACCTTAGATCCTTAAATAGAAAGGATGAGTGGTGCGCGTGTGTCCTCGTGTTATGTTGCCTCATCCACTCATGATGCTCTGCCACCTTCACTAGCCTCTGGTCTTTGCGTCCATGAAAAACGATCCCAGAGCTATCCATGATGTACTAGTCCTTCTCAGGTTCCATCATCCTTGACAAGTTAAGCCACTGGTTCACTATGTGAGTCGGTTTGGGTGCTTCGAACATAGAGACATGAAACACCTCATGAACACTTGATAAGCTTGGCGGTAGCGCCCAGCCAGATGCGAAACACAAACTTACCTTCCACGAGTACCTGCGGGGCCCTATATACCTCGGCGATAGTTTTCCTAAGCTTTCGAATTTACTTACCTCTTAGGCATTATCTTCGAAGACATGATCACCCACCTCAAACTCAGGGTCGCGCCGTGCGTCGGGTTGGCCAGCTCTTACGTGGAAGCTTTGAGCCGTAGAGAAAGTATTTTGTATCAGATCCGGTACACCATGGGGTGTCTTTAACCAAGTCTGGGCTTCGTGGGGGAGTATGCTCCTACCTCAGCTAACAAACCGGTCGACAGAGGGCTCCCATAAAGTGCCTCATAGGGTGCCATTTGTATGCTCGCTTGATAACTGTTGTTGTAGGTGAATTCCACCAAGGGTAAATGCTCCTCCGAGCTACCCTTAAGATCCAGGACGCATGCTCGAAGCATGTCCTCTAAAATCTGGATTGTCCTCTAAGACCGACAGTCTATTTGGGGATGAAAAGAAGTGCTCATCATTAACTTTGTCCCTATGACTTGCTGAAAACTCCTCCAGAAATGAGCCGTAAACCTGGAATCCTGATATGATACTATGGACACTAGTATTCCATGTAACCGGACAATCTCTCATCACGTCTTGACACAACGAGAATTCACTCTAAAGTGAGAGGTCATCCACCGCAAACCAAAGTGTGCCGCTTAGTAGTGAATCCTTATCACCTACACCACATCATGCCCTCGCGTGTCCGTGGCAAAGGCCAGAGATTTCAAAGTCCACTTCGTGATGTTAATACCCTTTCCATGACTACCTCGGGGTTGGAGTAAACCTGTGGCCTACGGTGCTGAGCCTTTACCTGGCGACCGCGTGAGACATCGACAAGCAAAATATCCGAAAGTGTTAACTATCCCGCTCGATAATGCTTAGCGATGTGAATCATGATACATCTTCTTGCCGCTTGGATGCCTTTGTAGCTTGGGGAGCGATGAACCGTGAGGATCTCCCTGCTCAGTTTCCCGGGCAACCCGCGGCCTAGATCCTATGCGAGAAATACCATTTGTGTGAATGACCCGGCCTTAGTCACACGTATCCAGGCACTTTTGGTCCTTGATGGACAATATCTCTATGTCTTGTCCTTGGGACTCGATAACTTTGCTCGCGTAAGGGATGACATAACCCACTTAAACTCCCAAAGAACCACTGGTGTCCTTGTAGTGCGGCCAGCGCGCGACCTGGAAACTCCACCACTCAGGAAGCCACATAGCCAACACTCCCCATGACTTCCGATTGAAAATGCATGAAAGCCACCATTTGCCTTGCGGGATGAGTAATGCAAGCTGAAAACAGTTCTCCCGAATACTCATCCACCGGCGTTGCCTCGTGTTGAGGTCCGTAAAAATACTTCTTGTGGTTTGAAAACACTTCGAACTGCTCACTGTATAGATAATCGCGCCAAACCTTTAAGTCAAAGACAATGGCCTGACTCCATGGGTGTGTGGAGACTTCACGCACGTGGTTCTTTAACGTAGAACCATAAGCCACCACCACTCGGTTTGCATCAAACTCATCCTAATCAGATCACTTGGAAGCATCTGGCCACATTGTGTACCTACGTCCCATACTTTTGGGATTATCTCCGGAGGTAGGGCCCCGAGAAGTAAGCCTCACGTGAAGACCCGCATAAAGTGAAACGATAAATTACCGTTACAGCCATGTTGCAAGCGCGGAATTTCTCTAGATGCCATTCGGGATAATGACGCAGCGAATCACACCGTTGAGGTTCGTCTCGTGAGAGGCCCAGTTGCACGGTGCGATCACGATGCGAGGCGGTTGGAATTTCACATATTTGGCCGAGTGAACAAGCGAAATGGCGACACATGGCACAAGGACACGTACCACGTGGCACCAAGCAGTGGACACTTGGCGAAAGCAAGAGTGTCATACTCTTGTCATCATGAGGAACTAAGTGGGTGGAATGGCATGAGAACACATGGCATGGTGATTGCCATGTGTCAAGATGACTAGAAAGGTGTCTACCCAGGGACCAAAAATGCCGTGGGGGGAGAATGAGAAAATGAGGAGAAAAGATAGAAAAAGAGAAAGAAAAGAGAAAGAAAAAGGAAGGAAAAAGGGGAGGAAAGGAGATCCAGCTTCTACTGGTCTCTAGTGTTCGAACAACGACGGGTTAGGAAGTGAGCTAGTTTGCGTTCCAAGAGGTGAGAGGTTTGCTTTTCTATTACGGTTATTCTCGTTTGGGGGCCATTTAATGGCCGTGAGGTATAACCTAGTATGGGGCTGGTTGAACCGGTTGTGATCAAGCGCGTTGACCGATTTCACCGAAGCCGAGTTTTGGAATCATTTTCCTATTCCCATAACTACATCTTTGGAACAGGTGGTGTTTGCTAGAAAATATGGAATTTGAGTATGATGATTTCGTGGCATGTCATTGCTGGATATGGACTGACATGCTGAACTGTATGTGTTGTTTATGGGTTTGAATATGAAGATCCAGTTTGTGTGTTGTTGCTCGATTGAATGACATGCGGGTGTGTGCATCAGGGTTGATATATGATTACCTAATTTATTAACATGGGTTGTATGATGGGCCAGTGAATTATATGTAGTAAATATAGTCACCAATGGTGTATGTTGCATGTAGCTCTCATTATGCATGTAAATTGAAAGGACTTTGCAATGACATTCTACATTGCATATGCAGGGGACATGTCGTGTAAAAGCGGGTGTGAAGTGCATGACATGAATTAACTGCTTGCGTTTGGTGTTTAATGGTAGGCTGTCAAAGGAGACTGATGTCACAGAGTCGCCACGATTTAAATTATGTGTCACCCCCTCAGGTGAAAGACATGTATTCTTGGTTAGACATATGTATCCAGCGATGAAAGCTTGCGAAAGTGTCGGAAGGCCCACGACGCTTACGGTGAGACCCCGGAAAGTCGTTACCCACAAAAGACACATGACTTTTGAATAAAGCAGTTTATCGGAGGTTATTTAATGAGTTGAATTATAAAACAAAAATCTTTTGGTTTGAAATGAAGGTTTTTCATACATGACATATGCATGTGCGAGGGAGTCAATGAGGGCTCGTGATATTGGCATGACATGTGAACATTTATTCATGTAGAAATGCCGTCTTTATTGCTGTCAATGTTGAATGTGAATTGCATGTGCACTTAGGTCGAGGAGTAGCCCTTGTAGGAGAATTCCTCTCTTGTTGCTCACCTCATCGTGAGAGAGAAAAATATTTCGGTCTTGGAGTGCAGCCCAGGGAGATGGAGCTACGTTTGAGGACCTTAGTGGTGAGAAGAGAAGAAGGCCGGACTATGAAGCCGTTACATGTTTTTTGTAAAATTCTGGACAATGTATCTAGTTCTTGTATATGAAAGAGAAAAGAGTTGTAATGAAACTCATTTTGATTTGTTCAAAGTGGTTTGGCAAGTTTGTCCCAAATGTTATGTTGCCTTTATTACATAGAGGCTATTGTATTGAATTTATTGTGTTTTGGGAAAGAATTGGTGGAGTAGGAAATGTAATGAAGGCTATTTCACGTTGGGTAGGTTTTGGGTCGCGACAAGGGTTTCCTAGTCGCGACAGAGTTTTATGGTTCTACTTTGCGACAGGTCCACACATGTCCACGACTTCGGTTTCAGCGGGTTATATGCGATTCTTATGTCGCCTTGTAGTCATTCCATGTCCGCGGCAGTGTTTTTCTTCTTTATTAGTGACAATGTCGTGGCGAAGGTTTCTTTGTCGCGACCGAGATGAGTCGCGATATGAGGTCGAGGGCGTTGCAGCTGGTTTGACCTTGGGCCCGGGGGATTTTTATGTCACGCCGAGGTGTTTTTTACGTCACGACGGAGTTTGGTTAAGGCTAAGGGATTTTATGTCGTGACCGAGGAAGGGGCCCTTGACAGCCGTTGGCAGAATTTCTGAGTGGTTTGCGACAAAAGTATTTTATGTCGAGCAAGGTCTGGTCAAGACGAGAGATTTTATGTCGCTGACAAAGGGAGGCCGATGTTGACGAGTTGCCACTGAAATTGTGTCGCGATAGAGTATATCTTACGTTGCGATAGAAAGTTCCAGGACATGAGGTCTTCCATGTCGCAACATAGTGTTCTATGTCGCGATAGTAGGGCACGACACTGCATCACAATAAGGCGGACGCGTGCACGATAGAGACGCGTGCGCGGTAGATGTATTCTGTCACGATAGAGATTTCTTTGTCGCGACAGACTTCATACAGTGGGAAAAAAGAAAAAAAGAAAAAAAAAGGGACCCCCTGGATTTGGGGCGTCACACCTCCTCAATTCTAGAATTCCTCTCATACGTGTGTTCGTTCAAACTTGATACACTCATTAAAGGGTCAATCTCGTGATAGGTGCAACTAGTCGGGAGAAGTCATAAATGAACCTCATGTAATACCCTACCAATCCCAAGAAACTGCGTATTTCGAAGACTGACTTTGGTCTCTCCTAATTCATAACTGCCTTAAGCTTCTCTGCGGGTCGCGGATACCTTTTGAGCTAATACCACGATGCCCGAGAGTCTCACCTCGATAAGCGAAATTCACGACCCTGATGAACCCGATCTGAAGCGGGGGTGAAATACTACCGCATGCATAAGATCCGTGAATGCCGGTTGGAGCATTAGTCAATCGAATGACATCACTTGTGAACTTCGAAATGCCCATATCGCGCGTTCTAAACATGGAGTCTTAGGGATATATCTCTAACTCTCAATTGATTGTAACTTAGTGCGGAGATACATCTTGGAATAAACCCACGCCTCTCGAGTTGATCAAGCAAATCATCAAATCTAGAGCGAAAGGTACTATTCTTGATAGTAAGCCATATTATTTCAGCGTGATAAATGTAACCGAGAAAGAGTCTTGTCCTGCTTTCTGTAGCAAGCGATGCGAGCACCTAAAGGTGAAGGCTGGGCCCAGCTATAGCCCTTATCGACAATTCTTGTACTTGGACTTTGAGTTTGCTGACGCTTGAAGTGTGTCGTTCTATGAGGAGGCATAGAAATGGGCGATGTACCGAGGGTGCAACTCAATAGCGAGGGTCTACGTCCACATGCGAGGGTAATCTCAGCGGATTCATTCGGAAGAAACATCCTCGTACTTGCAAACCACCGGGGGTGAATTGAAATCCTATCTGCCTGGGTCCTACGGGATGGCGCTAACTTGACCCACAACACGTGCCACAGAGTCGTACACGACTCGGGGGTAAAACATTGATAACACTTATCTCCTTGAGAAACATAACACAAATCATGTAGCATATTAGGGCCTGAACATGAAATGCTGATGAATCTGCGGAGTGGTCACGGGCACGTCTTACGTCAAGCCACTAAGTATCGTTGCACAAACGATACCAGAAGTTGTGATGCTTTTTAAAACACGAGGAGTGGATTGACTAGCGGATTAACTACAAAAGCTTCGTGGTGTCGGGTTACTTGATACCACACATCATTATTACCGATTACGGGGATCCATGACTAGCGAGAGCGGTGTCCGCTTTTTGCTTTCCGGCTTTAATGAGTTGAAACTCCTGAACTTCGAAGTCTGAGGTTCCCTTAGGCGAAAGAGAGGCTGGCAGTTAAGAAACCAACAAAACCTAACCCGACAAGAAGTAACGGTGTATGAATCACGGCGATGTTTGCGTGGGGTGATATTGCGACATTGAGGTGTTGCAACATCCAGCGCGAGGGACATCGTCGTAGCTTTGCATTGTTACTTCAGGCTGGCGTTGGTGTGCTCGCCGAGGCGAGCTGCTCATCTAGGAACGAGACGGAGGTGTGGATTTCAACTCAAAGCAAAGGGGTTGTTGTCCTACTAGTGGGTGGATCTGGTGAGAGACACAGTGATGTGTTGATAGTGCTCCGTACCCACGGTTCCGAGATTGACCAATTGGTCGGGAGACCCACAGGTTTGGGGCGAGTCACACATGAGCACTCTCCCTCGAGCAGGCGAACTAAGAAGTTCTAAAAGGAATTTACAAAGCAAATAAAAAAAGAGAAAAGTCTAGATGCCACTAAAGTAAAAAAAAAGTCCAAATCTCCATTAAATGGCCTCCTAAGTTGGTAGAGAGTGGTGAGCAAAGTCAGTGATGGATTGGACCACCAAGGATGAAGAGAATGTATACACATGGAGAAACTTATAAGAGCGCTAGAGGAAGATGCCAGGGGATAAGACAATAACGATACACCAAACTCAAGATGAGCTCAAACCAATAAGAAAACTAAGTTATGTCAAGGAAGCATGCTAAGTGCTCTACAACCATGGAGGGAAAATAATGAAAAAAAAGCGGAGGACGTGATGATCCATATAGATGCCATATATGTCAGAACAAAACAAGTGACATAAGCAAAAAATGAAAGAATGCAGCGGTTCATTATGAGTGCCTTCGCCAAAGCAAAAATACGAAGACATGTGGTCGTATTGGTGCGAGTCTATCGCGACAAAATGAAATAACGTGAGCGGATCGTATGAGTGCGAGTCACGCGAAAAAACAAACACAAGACATGACGAAGTCGTATGGGATTGCCACAAGTATATTGCAAAAAGCAAGAAAAACGCGACGGATGCATGAGGTGTGGTTTACAGCTGGAAGACAAAGCGAAAGAAGCATTGGCCAGTCGTATAGTTACCGTTTATGTCAAAACAAAACGAGAGACATGACGGATCGTATAGTTTCCGTCTATGCTAAAAAGAAAACGAAAGAATGTGACGAATTGTGCCGCCGGGTGTCGTCCTACGTCCAGCGAAAACAGAGACATGATGGGTATAAGGTGTGAATCTATGCTCGAAAACAAAACAAAGAAACGGCAGTTGTATGGAGTGTGGAGTCTATGCTATAAGTCAAAATGAGAGACATGATGGATCATTTATGTGTGTCGATCCTTCTTTCAAAACAAAACAAGAAGACATGATAGATTATATAAGTGTCATCTATGTTGAAAGACAAAAACGAGAAAGAAGCATAATAGATTGTATAGGTGTGGAGTCTATGTCAAAACAAAACGAGAGACATGACGGATTGTATATGTTCCATCTATGCTTGAAGAAAAAAAATGAAAGAACACGACAGATCGTATAGGTGTTGTCTATGTCAAAACAAAACAAGAGACATGGCGGATCATATACGTGTCATCTATGCTTTCCAGGGAACAAAATGAAAGAACACGACCCGGATCATATAGGTCTTGTTTATGTCAAAGACAAAATGAAAGAGAGACATGACAGTCGTATGGGTCATTGATCTATACTTGAAGGCAACGAGAGAAATAACGTGACCAGGACAATATAAGTTTCGTCGTATAGGTGTCGTGCGTCGAACAAAATGAGAATATGATGGATTGTATGGGTGTCGTCGTGCTTTCGAGAGGCAACGGCACGATGGATCGTGTGGGTGTAGTCCTATGCTAAATAAAACAAGAACTTATGATGGGGATTGTACGGATGCCTTCTATGTTGGAAAACAAAATGAAAGAATAAGGAGGCGGATCGTATGAGGTTCAAGTTTTATGCTCGAAGACAAAATAAAAGAGGCTCGACGGTCGTATAGGTGCCATTTGCGTAAAAACAAAGCAGAGACATGACGGATCTTATAAGGTGCCATCTATGCTCGGGGACAAAACAAAAAATGGACCGTATGGGTGTGTCTACGTCAACAAGCTGAGGGGAGACATGGCCCGGGGGTGTATGGAGTGCCGATCATGTTCGAGAACAAAACTAAAGAGGCTGACAGGATCGTATGAGTGGGTCTACGCCAACAAAACAAGATACATGTGGTGTATAGGTGCCATCTATGTTGGAAAACAAAATGAAAGAAAGGACACGAAGGATCGTATGGGTCATTGTCTAAGCTAAAGCAACAAAGAACAAGGAAAGAAATCATTTCGAGCTTGATAAGGCTTGGGGGCACAAGGAAGCGAGAAAGAGAGAAGTGAGGCTTCGGAGGCTCGAGAGGAAGAAAACAACTCAATGCTAGGAGGTCAGGACTCGACAAGGCTCAGGGCCTAAAAAAGCTTGAAGAAAAAAGAAAAGAAAAGAAAAAAAAAAAAACAAGAAAGTGAGGCTTTTGAGCTCAAGGGAAAGTTGACTTCGAGGGACTTTAAAAATGGTAAATAATGATGCTCAGGACTCCAAAGAAAAGTAAAAGTGAAAAAACGAGATCAAACAAGATACACCCCATGCAACTCAAGCGATCGATAGCCCGATGTATTGATGGTGAGAAATCTACTAATGATGGCAGAGCATCGATGGAAGGGTGCATGCCCTTAGTATGCAATGGTGACTAAACTAAAATACGACTTGTCCAAAATCATTGATACTCTAGAGTATGCTCATCGATCCCATAGTGAAAGTGAAAATATAACCTTAAGGCTACCACACCAGGACCATGCATCAAGGCATGCTAATCGAATAGAACTTACCAACAATTAAATTCATAGTAACGACACTTAATATCTAGCGCTCGAAAATGGAGACATCATCACAAATGAGTAAATAATGTGTTGAAGCTCTTCCATCATGGAAGATATAAGGGTGAAGACATTTGTAAAACTCATAAACTAAACCGCATCCTTCCACGATCAAGGATCGAAATCATAAATCACGAGTGAAATATGTGGAGTCGAAGGCGAAGGATATTAGGGTCACGAATAAGGTATAGGCTATGAGAGGATATCGAAGGAAATAATCGGCGTATGGGATGAAGATGGAGTTAGTATCAAGATCGATTAGGTATGTCGAAAAGACTAAATCTCATGTGACATCAGATCCATAATGCATCAAAATCCTCCATCAAATGATCACTCACTACATCGATGAATCAAACTGATGAGGTGGTTATGCCCTAGTAACAAATAAAACAATTGCATCTCGATAGGAATGGCCACTTCATCGAAAGTATTGCCTTCACCCCGATATCGAAGTGTCTCAGATCCATCATCAAAGAAAAGGGGGTTATGCTTGATATAGATCATCTTAAGGGATCCGCAACGATAGGATAGGTGTGCCTGATATGAAGTACGTACATATGATAAAAATGACCTCAGAAGTAGCTATGTCGGTGTATAATGCCTCGTAATCCATCAGTAAAAAATAGAGCAACCCGAGTATAGCAGACCATCCTGCATCAAAGAGAAACCACCGACCATCGTACTCAGATCTGACGGTCTCAACTATCGCCCGTGTATAAGCTATCGAAGCATAATGCGTATCATGTGACCCTCGAGGGTGGTCTTAAGAATCAGACTGTAATGTAGGCTCGGGTAAAAAGGTAAAAGAAATGAAGGAAAACTAAGCTCAATAATCCCAATGAGAAAAATATCAACAAACCTCTCGTGCATTTAACGCAATGTATGGAAGCCTCATGAGTTAAGTACCTGAGCACGTCATGTGAGAACTCTTAAATGGTGGTGAGTGAAAGTATCATGTCAATAGGAGGAGCAAAAGCTTTGATATGTGAAGACTATAAGAGATGCGGCAGATACGAAGTAAAGTAGGAAGGAAAAAGAATTCGGATATGGTTAAATCGATAAAGGTAATGAATAGAGAATTGATAAATCACAAAGGGGTGGGGGTGGGTGATAGTCATCTCATCATAGCATGGGGAGAGTCACATGAAGTAGAAGGTGAGTTAGACAAGGACTAGATATCCCCAAAATGAGGTCAATAGTCTCTCAAATTTCGTCCAATCAGACTCAAAAGAGAGCTCACATACGCAATCTCATCGTCATATATACTCAATGTAGCGAGATGTCACGATCATTACAGCGCGCTGAAAGAATGATATGATGGAAGGAACAGCGATTTTTTCTTTTTCCCCTTTTGTTTTAATATATATATATATATACTTGAATCAACAATGACTGATATATAATATACAACCACATGAATGAAATCACCTTGTGCACTGATATAGCCACGAATCTTCATTAATATCACCATGTCAGATATTTGGATCACTACTAGGGTGAAATGAGGAAATATGGCCACATCCTCCATACAAAGACATGTAGAAGACCACACACAGCTCAAAGGGAAAGCAAAAGTAACTATCGTAAAGGTAATGATGACATGGGAAAAAGGGGGTAAGTTAATGGTGACGCATGTGTGATATGGCGAGTGAATGATGTCAAAATGGGAAGATCCTAGTAGCGAAGAATGAAGTTAATCACAATATGTCTGTCAGGTCCAAAGCTCATGAGATCTCTAATCAAAGCATCCATACATCATGGAGCCCCCAAACCGGTGAAAAGATAAATGAGGTGATGAAAAAAAAGACTATAACATCAATGTGAGGCTTAATGGGCTAGCAACGGATAACTCTACGTGTATGGGATAAGGTAAAAGGCTCATGAAACGATGACCACCCATCCTTTGACCACAACATCATACATCATGCTCTCGAGATTACACATGGTCAACAATAAAGATCAACACTTACCTAATGTAGCAATGTCAAATCCTCTAAAATCATGTGAAAGATCATGTTATATGCTCTATAAAACCTCTCATACCATCTCAATCATAGTATAGCAATAACACTCTCATCAAATCAGCTAACTACTCTCTCAATACAAGCTACTCATCATCAACTCATATAAACCAATCCCCATAAGCCGAATCAAACTCCTTGAGTCATATGTAAGTGCACGGGCGAGAATGCGGAGTGTAACAACTCATCTGTATCTCGACCATAGAATAATCAAATGATCTCACCAGTAATCAAACTGCTCTCTCATGCAGGGTGCATCTCATAAGATGTAATGCTCTCATCAAATCTAGTCATTTCAAACAAACCCTACATGATCAAATCAAGGAAGTGGTATAAAAGGCTAGGGTATATAAGGGAGGGAAATAAATCAAAACGTAGTGGTACTCGGTAATAACAATAAGAATCTCATGATAATGGGTCATCAAGTCCGAAAAGGCTAGGGCAAGAGTACAAGTGTGAATGAGATGCTACTGATGCACGTGGGTGGAATAAGTCTCGATCCACCTCCTTGAGTCAGTCTCCAATGTGGGTCGAGTCAAAACCTCTCCATGATGGATTAGGGCCACACGTGAATCTCTGACATGAGAGTGAAAGTATAACAAACACTAAATGATCCTGTGGTGGCAATCATAATCCGGATGTAAGATAGAAACCTTAAGGTCATAAAGAAGTCCACTGTAAGATGGCAACAAACATGCTTAGAGAATTCACATTAGTAATCTAGAATGGAAGTGGTACAACTAGCAACACTATCATGAGATCAATACTCCATATGGAGTCATGAGTCCTTGATTCAACCCAACTGATTTGAGCACTTATGAGAAGAAAAAATAAGGTGATCAGGCAAGTCGAGAAAAAATGTATGAATATAAAAAACATGCCTTTCACTTTTCATAGGGAAATAATATGCATCGGAGTGGGTGGATCAAGTATCGATAAGAAATGTGTGCCATGGTAGGTGTGAGGTGTAGAGGTAGAGGCGGTTAATAAGACATATCGAGGTATCAGCACGGTGACGGAAAACTAAATGGCGTTAGCGAAAATAAGACTTCGAGAAAACCTTATGGAGAAGCTTCTTTAAACACACTAAGTGACGAGGGAAGTGAAATCTACAGCGCAAAGACAAAGGCGGTCCGAGCTAACACTGGCTTCGAACCAATCTTTGACCGCTTGAGGGGAGGAGCTCAAGGGGAGGAGCACGAACCAGTGCGGCCCAAAAAGTGTTTTAGAGGCTCTCAAATGCCATGTGTGAGAAGAATCCTAAAAGATACAAGTTCACCACCTATAAGGTTGAGGTGGTTAAAAATAAGGGTGGGTTGTTGAAGGGGTCCCTAGTAAGAGCGATCATACCCTCCAACGGTACGCAACCTCTTACATGCCACAGCTTACGGTGCTTCCGTGAAGGTGGTCATCACCTGCACATGCCTTTACCTCCAACATCGAGGGGTTTCCTATGGTAAAGGCTCTCACTACTCTGAGCAAAAAAAAACTAAGTGTACAGTGAATGTGTGGGTGCATCCAAAAACCTAACAAACTAAGCACAAAGAAAGCACGCCGGTTACACAAGTATCTTGGAATCTAGCTGTAGGTTATACAATTCTTCAAGATCGAACTCAATCAGCATCAATATGTGGAGCCACCTCCTAACATGTCTAAACATAAATATGGCCATCACTAGACCTTACTCTAATCACTAGCTCGATTCGAAAAACACCTGAGGAGTAGAGTCTCTGATAAGCACACGTCGAGGAAGGCGGTCGTCGGGGTAATGAGTTTGAGATAAATGGGAAACATGTGTGTGTCTCACATGGAAACCAATAACATACAATCAAGCAGAGAGAGAGTAGTTAGCAATAAGCAGTCATGCAAAATCACAAACATATCATCAAAATCTACACACAATCTTAGCAAGGATACAAGATGAATATTTAACAATCCCCGTTGATCAGGAATCTGAAGATGAATATTTAACAATCCTGATCGACTAATAGAAACACCATATTTGCCTCGGTGTTCAAGCGAACCCTCTAAAACGATCCTTAGTGGGCCGCCATTTTATGGGCACATTTTGGCTTTATAATGGTTTCACCCACTACTTAAAAGGTAAGACTCGTTTTTTATTTATTTTAACCATTTTTGAAAACGGTTTGGAGTCATCGCTTATTTTTTTTTTAAGGGAAATCAAAATAAGAAAGAAAACCCTAAATGTGACTCATAATATGGAAAAGCGGGTATGAGAAAAACCAAGTCTAGGTTCGAGGGTCAGGTTACTTAATGGGAAGGTGCGGTGACAAGTCGTAGAATCCCTCTAAGAGCAGCTCCGGCCGGTGGGCGAACATGGAGCAAAAAAGCTAAAAAATAGATGCTTTTTGGGGGAAAAACCAGCTCGGCGAGTGGGGCAACCAGGAAGCAATATTATAGGCGATGAACGGTGATCGGCTAAATGTGGAGCAAATATAGGCGATCAAGCGTTCCTAAGCAAAACGGGAAAAACCAATCCTACCTCGTTTTCTATCCATTGGAGAGCGAGGAAAAAATTGAAGGGAAAACTAGAAGCTTTTCATCGGCAAAATCAATCGGGTTGAAGACAAAAAATAAAAAAATGGTCGTTCGGCATCGGAGCGGATCTGCTTGATAGACCATCGACGGGTAGCCTTTCCGTTCGGGGTTGATTAAAAAACCTTTTTCTATTGAACGGATCACAGCCATTTGAACGCCGGACCGGTAAATCGGACTGCGATCGGTTCTTGAAAGAAGAGCGAATCCAGGAAGAAGGGTTTTATGGCCGAGAAATGGTTGGCCGGTGTTGTTGCCGCGAAGAGAGAGCGTGAAGATCGGAATGGCGGCGTGGTTGGCACCATTTCAGTTAATAGATCACTCAAATCCCGAGCGACTTGGTCGAGATTTACACGGGTTTTATGATCATTCGATTAGGTCGAAAAATGATGAAGCTTGATATGATTTAGCAAAAATGGTGATCGGCATTTCTTCTCATCACATGAAAAAAAATAAAATATTTTCGAGAAAAACAAAAATTCCTACGATGAAAGAACAAAAAATCTTAGGTGAATCTTGGACTTGTGGGAGTGACGAGAGGGAAGGGGTACCCGGTCGTGAGTTGTGCTCGTGATGGGAGTCGCGACAATGAGGCGATCGGTAGGGTGGCCGGAGTATGGGGGAGGCAGAGCGGAGAAGAAGAAGGTGAAGGAGCCACTAAGCGCGTGGAACATAAAAATATTTTTGAATAAAGAAATAACCTTCGACAATCCTTTAAAATGTGGAGCGATGTTCAATTTAAGAGAAGAAAAAAATGCCTTTTTTCTTCAATTTGTATCTTATCTTAATTTTGAGTTTAAAGCAAAAATAGTTTTTATTTTGAAAAAAAAGTACATGAATACATTTGTTTTGAAAAGAAAAATTCATCAATCTAGTATTTTCGTCCTAAGTAAACAATCATATATAAAATCGTCATTGTGTGAATATGGTTTAAGATAAATCTTATCAAGAAAATATGGTTTTAAGGTAAATTTTAAATCATATTTTATGAATGCGGGTTTTAAAAATAAAATTTTAAAACCACATTCGTGTGCAAATTTTACCTTAAAACTGGTTTAATTACTATTTTAAAATTTTACATTAAAAATCGTATTTGGTAAATACAATTTTAAAATTTACCTTAAAACTATATTCATCGATTGATTTTATACACATAAATATCTAATTGTAACCCTAAAGAGAATATTTTCAAAGCCTATTCATATATATAAAATAAAAATAAAAACTATATCGGATATGATTTTCTATTAATCCCAACACATTTATTTTTAACCCTATATTTAACAAATTATTTATTTTTCCATTATTTTTATAAAAGTACAATTTTTTAAATTAATTAATACATTTGTAACCAAAAAATTTTCAACTAAAAATTATTGGTAAATATTTATATTTATATTTATTGATTTAATTAAACATTTATGGCCATTTTTATTTTAATTGAATATTTATTTTTATTTTAAAATTTTAATTAAATATTTATTTATATTTTAAATCAAAGATATAGTGTATGAAGTGATATAAATAAATAGAAGGGTACGTGATGTTATTATTAGGAAGAAAGGGTAAAATTGGAATAGATTTAGGATAGATGAAGCTTTTAGATCTTCATTGTTGGAGATCTTTAAATTTAAAACTTTATTGCATCTCAGCCAACTTTTTAGACAAAAATAGACTAGATGTTTTTTTTGCTAACTTGTCGGGAAATACTCTAAGCCTCTAATTTAGGTCTCTAATAATTAAGTTAAGGAAAATACTTGACAAGCTTCATTAATCAATCAAAGATGATGAAACAAGCTACATTATACAGAGCACATTAAAAAGTGTAATAAAAAAATAAAAAAATCAAAGTCAACTGAGGTAAAAGTGTGTACCTTAGTGGCAAATCGAAAAAGCTATAAAAGAAAACGGGATCAGTGCGATGACAAATTGATAAGCATTTATGATTAAATTATAAAATGAATGTAAATTATCCTAATGAAGGATACATGAGATGTTGGACCTTCGACAAGGCCAGTGGCCCAGCATGCGGCGACTTGTGCGATTCCATTTTATTGGAATTATAAAAGGAGCAATAAGTGCTTTTGGAATTATTTTTAAAATTAGGTTGAAAAATAATTTTGAAAATAGAATTTGATTTAGAGTTTAAAGAAAGTGAAGCTTGAATTTTGAATTCTAATTTTTTAAATATGTAAAAAGATAAAACCAAAAAAAAATAAAATCAATGTCAAATAAATCAAAGAGCAAAAGTAAAATAAAAGTAATTAGAGCCCCAATTTGGGGTCTACAAAATATGTCTATTTCATTAAAATAGAAAATTTAGGAAACATAAACATGGATATAATTAATTATATTTTTATTAATTCTAAATTAAATAAATAAATAAATTATATTTCTATTAAATTCCAAATAATAAAAAACATGACATTGTATGAAAACTCAAATTACCATTTTGTTCATAATTTTATGTTTTTTTGCACAATATGGATAAAAGTCAAAGGAAACAAAATTTTATAAAATGTTGGACAAGTTCTTGCATATTCTTGACCTTTTACTTTTTGGTTGCATTAAAGTTGATTTTTATTATAATATTGCTTCTAATATTTCTATATATATTATTCTAGTCAAAATAAAAATTTCTCATATACTCAGTGAATCATAGTTTTATAAGAAATCAAATTTTTATAATAATTATTTTCACAGAATTTATTAAATTATAATATTCCAAACAACTCAAATTATTTTCAAGAAATGCTCACAAATATTTTTCATTTAAGGATAGAATTTTAGAGATTATGATTTTTATTGAATAGATGTTTATTAAATAATAGATGAAATTTAATATTTTCAATGAGAAATGAATGATTAAATGTTATATAGGGTTCTATGATTTTATGATTATTTTAAAATTAAAGTATGTTTTGTTTTAATCTTATTATTTAGTAAAAAAAACTATAGAAGTTCATTATTTAAAATGAAATAAAAATTACTTAAAATCATGTGATAGGTATTATCGACAATTCGTATTTTTTTCATTCAAATTCCTAGTATTACTAAACAATGGAATATAAATAAACTAATATTCCTAAACTAATACAACGGAGAACAAGAAATTTGGTCTTAAACGGGAGTGCCAGCGTTTATTGATGAAAACTCTTTGTAGGAGTTTTGGGGCCCTTGTGAAGCAAGACAACTCCTTTCTGCCTTATCAATTTGGAACAACATGGTCCTGCAAGGGGTGGGTTTTTCTTTGGGAGCGTCTTGGGGTAAGGTGATGACTCTAGACCAACTCAAAAGAGAGAGAGGGAAAGATCGCTCTTAGTGGATCTTCACGGCTGTGAAAGAGGAGGAGAAACCTAAAAGTAATCTTCTAAGTTGGCTGTTAGAAGGCCGAGAATGCTTTGAGAACTTGATTTTGGCTATAGTGGGGGTTTGGATGAATCTTTCCTTTCTCGGTCTGACAGAATCATACAGCTTGGCAAGGAGACAAAAGGGAGTGGGCAAGAAGCGCAAAGAAGTTTAGAGCTGCGCACTCTAATACCTCTTTTGGGTAGTGTCGTGGTGTGGGGAGATAGAAGGTGATCTTACGATAATGAGACATTACCATGTATAGACTAAAGAATTCTTTAAAACATAGCTTGGCGTAGTCTTGAGCGAGCGTGTCTAGTGGGATAGAGACGTAAGGTATTTGGATTTTTAACTTGGATGAGGTATAGGTAATTGTTTTTCGGGTTTGAGATTTTCTTCATGTTTTTAGTCATTCTCGACTTTTTTTTGTCCCTGTGTATGCCACAGTAATAACTTGGGCGAGCTTTGCTGTTTTGTGATCGATACGTATTTCTTTATCCATAAAAAAAAATTCCTAAACTAATACAAGCATCATGAATGTAATCAAATTACTGATTCCATTCTATGAGAAATAAATAAGAATGAAAGAGATTATTTATTATAATTCATCACATTCCATTGTACCAGAACACACACAGCCTTATGTCAGTGGGGTTAAGTTGTAATTACGACTCCTAATGGTGTTTTGGATCATGAAAAAGCCATTCGACAAAACGTGGGCGATCAGGTTGTTGGCAACTTCTATCTATTAAACATATGTCTGATCGCTCCTTAGGCCTGCAGTGGGTTTATATAGTCATCTTCTTTTACAGTTATCCCTTTGTGAAGTATTATGCAATTATTTTGACGTTGAAACTCAGGAAATTTTTGAAGAGGGAGGTAGGGTAATAATTGATATGCTTATGATGAAGTGTTCTTATACAGAACTCAATGTGATCAGAAAGCTCAGTTGTATTGGAATGGAGTTGTGGTAGTAATTTACAGTCTACAAAAAGCAGGGTACGATTTTCCAGGTCCATTATTGTCTTTAGGTTAGAATTAGAATAGTTAAGTAATTAGTTTCATAATAAATTACCATGATAGTGTGAAAATGTCAAGGTAACCATTAAATGAAAATATGCATGATGAGATGAAACCTTTTAACCTCAATTGAGACATGTGGTTGTGTAGTGGTTGACGTGGGCATAGCAGATGATAGCACAGTAACTTTAGGGCCTTGCAAGTAAACTCGAACACTTATGTTTGTAGAAAGGAAAAAAACTTGGGGGAAAAAAAAAAAAAACCTGGACACACATTTTTATCAAATAAAAAAATAAAAAAAATCTTATCTACGTGGTATTATCTTATTTGTGGTATTCGAAGAGATGTGAAAAAGATTAATCAAAATTATAGTTAGATTATAATCGTAACCGAAAGGAAAAAAGTGAATCATCTTATTATTCTCGAGCTGTAATGACAATGTGAATCAATCAATGCTGATGACGTAACCCAACACCTTGATGCACCCTAGAACTGGAAAAATCCCGAATGGAACAAGGTCTGTGAAGTTTTTGGGTTGATATAATGGCCTAATAAAACAAGTCCAACACGGATTAGGCCCATAGAAATGTTGTTCCTGTGTTCGTTCAAAACCAGAAACAGAAAAACAAACACGAAGCGATGGTACAAAAAAACGAATAAATGCTGAATGTTGTGGCCAAGGCCGCGATGCGTTGTCCTTAAGGCAATTTGGCCCCCTCGACTATGCAGGGATAATGGACAATCGTCTCCCAGGATAGAACGGATCTCGTTCCTCCGAAGTGGTATGGATCGGAGGACCCCGACAAACTCAACTTGCAGAACAATCGCACGAAATGAAATGATATACAGAGAAGTGAGGAGAATATTTGTTTTTTAAAATGGGAAGCGGGGTATAAATAGCCGAGGAAGTATGCCGTGAACGGTATGTCGGTTCGAAAGGTATGAACGAGCAAGTGTTTTCGATAGAGTTACATCTTTTCATTCATTTATGTAATTTATGAATCACCAAAAATCACGACAATCCCCATGAATGAAAAGTTATGATATCAATACTCCAGTGTATGCATGAGATGCAAAGTGCGATTATTCCATGAGAAAACGTTGCATCAGGATAAGTAGTCTGAGACTTTGAACTTTCCTTAGTGAAGCCTATCGGACTTACTTGGTCAATCAGTAGACTTGATGTCTTTGAACTGTCGACCTTTCGTGTAAGCCTAGACAATAGAAATCACACAACTATTTCTCGAACAAAATTGGTTCTCCATTGTTGTGTTCGTTTGTATGAACACCTTTGGTCTAGTGAGTGTTTTTAGAAATTGGCTGATCTCATGAGAAATGACCCTCGCTTCACACACTCCCACATAGGTGATTTGAACATGGTTCATAATCATTAAAGCTTTGTAACCTTCACGTATTATCTTGTCTTTATCAGGGAATGGGTAAAACAAATTGAAATGATCTTCTCTGTTTGTCTTCATAACCTTAGTTGTCCTTGAACCCTAGATCTTGGGATCTCAGGTCCACTAGGTAGGTTGTCCGCTATGATGACTTGTTTAGAAGTGTAAACCATTTCCTTGATGTTTTGAAATCATCTCTAGTTTGGCCTTTTCTTAATGGATCGTAATGTCGTCTTTTGACATAGTGATGGTGATAATTCCACTAGAAGAAGTTGTCTTACGGTGTCATGTCTTGACGTGTGTCGAGACTTACCATTATACATGACATTCCTTGCCTTCTATTGCCGCAGCTATCCTGTGTATACATACAGCGGGCACTGGTTTTGAAACGATTGGAATATCTTCAAAAATTCGAAGCCACTCGGCTTCTTCATCGGCTTATCAGAAACCAATAGATTCTGATTCCATGTAGTGGATCTAGCAATACAAGTTTGTTTGGATGATTTCCAAAACCTTTGCCGCCCCACAAGTGAATACATATCCACTGTTTTGTGTCTTTAGTCTGGTTATCAATTTGCATCACGGTATCCTTGATGCGCCCGGATGCAGTAATGCAAGCATAATCTTAGTATGCTTTAAATAGCCCAATAAGCGTTTCATAGCTTTCCAATGATTTTATTTTGGACTAGCCATCGTCGACTTGGCTTGCTAACCGCCTGAGCTATGCGGCCTGGTCTGAGTTCATGACATACATTAAACTGCCTAGTATACTAGCATACTCATTTTGAGCTTTGTTTTCACCAGTATTCTTAGAATCGGAGTCTTTACTGGTACAATACCTAGATTCTTGTATTTCCAAGAATCGTTTCAATATAATGGGATTGTGATAGAGCTAATCCTCCAGATGTCTTATGGATTTTAACTCCTAAAAAAAATAACATCGACCCCATTATCTCATTTCAAATTTACTTAGCGAAGCATTTGATTTTCTTAATAGTCTCACCATCACTTTATATGTTATAAGCATATCGTCTACATATAGACATAAAATAGTAAGCAATTATGAGTTTACTTAACATATACACATTTATCGCTATCATTAATCTTGAAACCATTCGACAACATGACTTTGTAATTTATACCATTGTTTTGGTGCTTGTTTTGATCCATAGAGTGACTTGATAAGCCGACATACTTTCTTCTCTTGTCTGAACAATGAACCGCCGGGTTGTTCCAAATATATTTCTTCTTCAAATCCCGTTGAAGGCCGTTTTCACATCAATTTGATGGATCTCAAGCTTATACACCGTTGCTATAGCAATTATCATCCTTATAGATGTAATTCTAGTAACAGGTGAATAAGTATCAAAATAGTCAAGACCTTCTCGTTGCTTGTATCCTTTTACTACAAGCCTAGCCTTATATTTATCAATAGCACCATCCGCTTTCATTTTCCTCTTGAAAATCCACTTACATTGTAGTGGTTTATTACCAGGAGAAAGGTCAACCAATTTCCATGTATGATTTGACAAGATGGATTGACCATTGTGTGCACTGAGACGGAGCTTAAAGGCGAAGTCTGACTTGCTTTAGATATGCAGGAGCTCATTTCCAGCGGTCGTTAAATCGATTAAGGCGTGGAAGTCCTTTGTCTTCTTGCGTCCCAGGTTCATCCTCCATTGGATCACTTCTAGATATAGTATCTTGAGACCTCTTATTATTATCAATTGCCTCATATACTATGTTATATGGAAATATATTTTCAAAGAACGTAGCGTCCCTTGATTCAATGATCGTATTGACATGTATATCTGGGATCTCTGACTTGTGAACAAGAAAACGATATGCATTGCTATTCTGAGTGATGAGTATCTTAAATACTCATTTTATCCCTAAACTTTAGTTAGTTTTTCTTGTGTTTTTATGTTAAATAAGTGCCCTAATGTACAAAGTTCATCCTATGATCCAGGTCATCCATTTGGTGGAGATTGTGCAAATTGGTGGAAGAAACTGCTACAAAAGCAACAGGAGAGGCTACTGAATTTTGACATTTCAGACATCATATAAACTCCTATTGCATCCAAGCCATATATGTATAGATTCTAAACTAAGAGCTTTCTAGGGATACCAAGAACACCAAAGTGGAGTTCGAACAAAGTTATCAGTTTCAAAACTTGAAGAAAATCCAGCAAACATTGCAACACCTTTAGCAGGAGAGGCTACTGTATTTGACGTTTTCATAAATCATATGAGCTCATGTGCATCAAGTCATATATTTATAAATTCACTTAAAAACTTTCGCAGTACAAAACACCCCAAATGAGTTAATACCATGAGATTATGGTCTTACGAAGTTGGAGCAAAAAAAGAAGACTGTAGCAACGTCGCGACGTGAGAACCAAGCTTGTCGCGGCGTTGCGTGAAACGTCCGGCGTCGAGACGTTGCTGCACGGCGTCGGCGACGTTAAGGGTCAGTTTGAGTGGATTTTAGCCCATTTTGGGTATGATGGAGGTTTTAAAGCTCAAACTTCGAGAAAGAGGCGAGGAGAGCGGCTAGGGCTCGGGAGAAGGGACTTTAATCACACTGGGACGAGGAGGAGTTAGAATGTTTTGAAGATTTGGGAAGATCATGAATTTGTGGAAGAAAATCCGAGACTCACCATCATTCCGATCATTATAGTTTCTTCTTCCTCTTTTCTCATGTTTTATCTAAGTTTATGATGTATGAAACCTATCATGCTTTAAATTCGTAGATCTAGGGTTTGGTTATGTATTGAACATGAGTTTATAATATTTGTTAATGTTCCATTTTCTATTGTTTCTTGTGAATGCACCTCTATTGATTCATACTTGGTTCTATTTACATATTGATTTACGCTAATCTCGATGGTGGTAGGATTTCTTTGCAGAATACAGAAGGAGTAAAGAACCTTAGACATAGATGAATCAACCTAGTGACGACAGTACAAGGGGTATAGGTAATTGGAGCGTGTGAGACACTTTTGGATCTTAAAGCATCTCTAATGCTTGAGGTTGAGCGAGAAGCAAAGACCTAGTGTTAGTTGGTAGGTTATTAGGTACTCGAGAGGCTTATAATTAAATTAGACAAGAGTGGCGGAAAGCATTTTCATGAAACGATGGAAGTAGAAAACCTGACTTAGATCACAGAGGATTGTCCGATTGCAAGTACCACAGATTTAAAATCTCTTAGTATCATAGTTATGATCTTCATTAGTTAGATTTAGAAATTTCATTAGTTTAGTTTAAGTGTTTTACTCTCACAATTGTTAGTTTGGATATTAAGAAGCATTATAATTTTTGTACTTAGCATCCCCATTTTCCCTGTGGATCGATATCCGTCCTTCGGTACACTTTATTACTTGACAAGCGTATACTTGCGCGGAATAGAAGCTCTTTTTATATTTTTCTGAATAATTTTATATACACATCTAAAAATACGCCTATCCAGCGAGCATGTCAGAGTAAAAACCGCAGTCAATAGTCTTTGGTCCTACCTTAACCTTTTGGAAACCGGAACATGACCTTGCGAAACACCCCACACTTTGGGAGATAATTCCAAGTTAGGCGATACGCCTTTCCCATTTCTCATAGGGAAGTTTGTTGTATCTTCCCCGTGAGGTCTCTTATTTAAAATAAAATTTTCGTTAAACGGCTTCCCACAAATTACGTAGTGGCCGAACTATTAACAATGCATTCATTGTTTCCTTCAAAACCAGTTTTTCCTTTCACCACTCCATTGATTGTGGGGTATAAGGAGGAAGCGATCATTTAGTGAAACGATACCAAGCTGGTGCAATTTATTGAAATTCATATTCACCTCCTCTATCACTCCTTATGATTTTAATTTTCTTGTTCAAGCCCCAGGTTTCAACCGACCTTATAAGATTTAAAAGCATTCACGACTCATCTTTGCTACTAAACAAAAGTAACATAGCAATACATGAGCAGTCATCTATAAAAGTAATAAATACTTATTACCACCTCTTGAATTATTGATTTCATATCGTATATATCGTGTGTATTAAATCTAAAGGTTAGAAATTACATTGTCTACGAGTGGAAGGGGCAGAAAATTTAGATTGACATACCTTGACATTCTCATTAGGATAGTCAAACTTAAACCTTGATCCCATATTCATTAATTTTTTATTGACTTATAGTTAACGTGTCCTAGTCTAGCATGCCGTGTTAGAAGACTCAAACCACTAGAAGAAGCAACTTTATTCCGTCATCATGGGTACAACGGTCATTACATTTAGCTTGAACAAACCATCCTTTCGATAACCCTTTCCTACATACATCTCATTTTTGAGAGTACAAACTTGTCGAGATACAAAACCAACTTAAAGCCATTCTTGCTAAGGAAGGCGACACACTAAATTCTTGCGAAGACATCTAGCACATGCGAACATTAATTGGTATCACAGTCTTCCGAGATGTTATCTTTAGAGCAATCTTTCCAGAGCACCTTCAGCCTTAGGAGTTGATGAATTACTCATATAAAGTTTTTCATCACCCCCCACGGTTGTGTAGGATGAAAACATCGATCTGTTTGCAGGATGTGACCGAGTTGCTCGATGTCAATCCCACCGCTCCTTGGGGTTTCCCGCCATATTACACTTTCGGATATCATAAGCGATCGAATTGATATCATCAGCACCGTGGAATCTTTTCCACCATATTAGCACATGTTTTACAGCCGTTTCTTGGCTCTGCCGATCTTTGGCTTGATGTCGAGACTTACCCGCAGTTGAAGCACTTGCCAGCGAACTTTTGAAGCCTTGGTTGAATCATCTCGACTTGCTGAAGCATTTTCCTCTTCTTGTTGAGTTTAGATCCTTCAGCAACGTTGACCTTGAAACCACAGATTCTTCCAAACTTTTTTCTTAAAATGACTATTGTCTTCTCGATCCTCAACCGAACAATCAGTCTTCAAGTAGCGGCTCCTTTCTCTTGTGTTTAGAGATAATTTTGAAATCCACTCCCGGGATGGTAGCGATTTTCAATGAACGCCAGCCACTTGAAATGTCTCACTTAAGTCATTCATGACATAAATATCATACTGTCAACGAAGTGCTGGGCGACAAAACGGTCTTTGAATCAACCATCTTGAAGTCGAAATTTACCGACAATGAATTTCTTCAATCAGAAGCATCTTAGTTTTGTACTTCTTGTCGAACTATCCCATAACTCATAAGCGGATTTCCGGACTATAGGCGTTATAGAGTATTTTCGGACCGTTGAGGACATAGTTACGACCTGAGGAAGTGAGTGATTCCAGCCATCCTGACAGCCAACTTTTCTTCTCTGTCTCTCTGGCGTCCAATTTAGGACCATCCTCATTGAGGAATCTTGCTAAGGATTCAAGGTTGTGAGATAGAGCAAGCGTCTTTTGTTCACGATCTCTTGGAAATCGGTACCATTGAACCTTTAAGCTTTCTCGTGATTGAATAGAGTTAACAGTCGAAGGCGAGAGCATCATTCTAATAACAAATATTTGAATATAAATATGCAACAAATAGTTTGAATGTAAAACTTCAGTACATAAATGAAAAAAATTTGAATACAGAAACAAATATTTTAATACAACAGAAACGGAAAACTGCAGTCTTCAAAAAATTTGAATACAGCAGAAACTTAACGTTTTTTAGCAGAAATTTTAAAAAATGAGAACTGTAGTTCAAAACTGAAAACAGTTTACAGGAAATTCAGTATTTCAGAACTGATATTAATTAACATAACAAAGCAATAAATCATGCAGTGTACTGGAATATAAAATAACACAAACAGTCGTTTTACTGCAGTATAGAAAAGGGAAATATTTAACTAATCTGTACCAAATATGTGAATTTAAGACTGCAATACAGAAACGGAAGACAAAGATATTTGACAGAAACGAAAAACTGCTTCAAAATATGAATAAAACATAAACTAAAAACTGCAGCAAATATGAAACGAACAGGAAAACTGCAGTAAAAAAATTTGAATAGGCTTTTTGTAATACCGAACAGAACTAAAAAAAAAAAAAAACCAGCAGTGCAATATTTGTACTGCAGAAACAAACAGAACAAAAAACGAACAGAACGAAATTCTGTAACAAAGTATAAGACAGAAACGACCAGAAAAAAAAAAATCGTTTTACAGTTCCATGAACTATTAACCAATAAAAAAAAATCGCCTGAACATCGCCAAAAATTAACCAATAAAAATCTGTAATTTGCTCTTACAGAAAAAAAAAATTTTGTTGAGTCAAATTCGTCAGAAACAAATTCGTCTTACTGTACTATAGAAACGAAAAACAAATATTTGAATAAACGATAACAAATATTTTAATGTAAAATGCAGGACATAAATAAATTCGTCAGAAACGAGTTGAGTCAAATTTCTGTACTGCAGAAATTTTGGAGTCAAATTCGTAAAAATGTTTACATAAATATTTACTAAATTCGCTAAATTCGTTTACGAAATATTTGAATGTAAAAATGTTAGAGTAAAAAAAAAAGCGAGCAGAAACGGAAAAGAAAAAGCAGAATGATATCTTAAGAGTTTCGGTCTGCGTGTTCGTTAAAAAAAACATAAACAAAAATTATAACAAATTTTTCTTTTTTAAACGGAAGCGAGCGAAGCGTTCGTCGCAACGAACAGAATTTAAAAATTAGTCTTAAGAGTGTTGTTCTGTGTTCGTTTCAAAACCGGAAATAGAAAAAACAAACACAAGCGGTAGTTACAAAAACGAGACAAAATGAATGTTGGCCGAGCGCGATAACGTTGTGTCGCCAAACCAATTTGGCCCCTCAACTGTGCAAGAGGATAATGGACAATCGTCTCAGGATAGAGAGCGGATCTCGTTGCGCCAGGAGTGAGTACGGATCGGAGGACCCCGGCGAACTCAACTTGCGAGAACAATGCTGAAATGAAATGATATGTAGAAGTGAGGAGAATATTTGTTTTAAAAAAATGGGAAAAGCGGGGTATAAATAACTTGGGAAGTGTCGTGACAGACATGTCGGGTTCGAAAATGTATGAACAAGCAAAATATGCATTCGATGAGGACACATCTTTTCATTCATTTATGTAATTTGTGAATGCAAGAATCCCAACAAAGAAATTCTTTTGTTAAGGTGTTCAAGGTTTCTAAAGCAGTAATTAAAGTTTTCAATAAGTGTTGCAAAACTAGGGCTTCGATGAATTGCGAGGAAAAAGAAGATAGGTAGTTGGTTGAGAGAGAAAAGATTCTCCTTTTCTGTTATAGGAAATGATAAAGAGATTTACAAATATATACACCACAGTCCACTTGAGCAGTAGTATGCAAAGGCAGTCTCACAACCTTAGTACAACAAGTCAAGGTATTCAAAACTACTAACCTAACAACCCATAACAGCCCATAACCGCTTAACTATAATACACATGTATAGTTTAACTAAACAACCATCAACCTATCTCTCTAATACTCCCCCTCAAGATGGATTGAAAAGGTTTGTAGTCTATCTTGAATAATAAAGGAAGAAGTCAAGAGGCAGGTAAAGGCTTGGTGAGAAGGTCAGCAAGCTGGAAGTGAGAACGAACATGAAGGAGCTTCAACACATGGGGACTAGATCTAATCCCTCAATCTCAATGTGTTTTGTACGTTCATGGAATATAGGATTATAAGATATATGGACAGTAGCTTGGTTATCGCAAAAAAGTAAAGCAGGTTCATACGTAGATATATGAAAATCACGAAGTAATTGTTGTAACCAAGTGAGTTCACTTGCTGTAGCTGCAAGTGTGCGATATTCAGCCTCAGCCGAGGAGCGGGCAACAGTGTGTTGCTTCTTGGATTTCCAGGAAATCAAAGAATTGTAAAGGAGTGCAAAAACTAGTGGCCGTTAGGGTGGGATAAGTGGCCCAATCGGCATAAAGAAAAAAAACATGTAATTGCAAGGATGAAGCGGGAAAATAACCTTACCGGGGCGCCTTTAAGATAGGCGCAAAAAGATGGTGATCGGCTTGTAAATGAGAGTGCGTGGATTAGAAAGAGGGTGGCTTAGAGAATGGACCGCAAATGTGATATCCGGTCTCATAATAGTGAGATATAATAAGCGACCAACCAAGCATCGATAGGAGGTGGGATCAGAGATAGGATCACCATCTTGACAATGAAGGGCAACCCAAGGATCCATGGGTGTAGATTTTGGTTTAGAACCAAGAAAACCAAAATCCTCAATAATTTCAAGGTGTATTGCCGTTGGTAAAGCATGATACCAGCCTTAAAGTGGGCAACCTTGAGGCCAAGAAAAAACTTGAGAGGTCCGAAATCCTTCAACTTAAATTTGGAGCTTCGGGAAGCTTTCACATAGTGGCCTCATTTGGGCTAGCGATAATATCATCGACATAGACTAGGATTTGCCTGAATGATTCATCATGACCTTTGGTGAATAAAAGGTGGTCGACAGAATTGGGCAAACGAGATCGAGCATAGCTTGAGTAAACTTTATGTTTAATTTGGCGAGAAGCTTGCTAGACATAAGGTGAACTTATGGAGTGCATACCAACAGTACGGCTAGACCGTCTCCCTTGAGGGTGATATCCCAAAGGAAGGTCCATGTAGACTTCTTCATATAATTCGTCATTGAGGAAGGCATTGTTAACATCAAGTTAAGCCAAAAACCAATTGTGCGAGGTAGCTAAAGTAAGAAAGAACTTCGCTGTGACCATCTTGTCCTCTGGCAAGAAAACTTCAAGGAAGTCAATGCCCTTATGTTGATTGTATCCTTTTGCAACCAAGCGAGCTTTGTGGTGGGTAAGGGTCCCATCGACATTGAATTTATTTTGAATGTCCAACAACAGCCAATGGGTACCAGTTGATGTGAGACCACAGACCATGTGCCATTGGATTCCATGGCTTGTAATTCTTCATGCATGGCTGCTCGCTAGTGTTCAAGCTTAACTGCGTGGTGATAGTATTGTGGCTCATAATGCATAGAGACTGAGAGAGCAAAGGTCCGGTGGGATGGGGATAAAAGATCATAGGACAATACGTGAGAAAGAGAGTGGGGGACATTGCAAACTTAGGACTATAAGAAGTGAGCTGTCCGTAATGAAAATCATGTAGATATTTAGGCCTGGTGGTGAGTTGAGTGGAACGTCGGATCTCAGGAGATGGAGAGGGTTGCAGGGTGGGACTTTGAGAGGGTTGAAATGGGGTTCGTAGCCAAAGGTGACTTCGATGCAACCAAGGGTGGGGTGGATGCAGGTGGAGAAGCAAGTGGGGGTGCCATGGGAAAATTATGGGAGAAGGTAGTGGGTGCTGTAGCTTGTGACGTGTTGAAACAGATATAAAGGTCCATGACAGGCTTGATATTCAATGGCTAAATGGGGAAAACCCTTCATAGAACACCACATCACAGGAAATGAGGACTCTTGTGCAATATCATAGAGTCAGTATCCATGCAAACTTCGGGAGGGTAACCAAGAAACACACTCATACGGGCATGGAGCTGGAATTTGGTGCGGTAGGTAGCAATAGTTGAAGCAAATGCCAAACACCCAAACATAAAACTGAATAATCAATCTCTTTGTCATAGAGGACTACAAATGGAGACTTATCCTTCAATAGAGATGTAGGTGTTCGATTAATGATAAAAGCAGCAGTCAAGATACACTCAGACCAGAATGTGAGGGGAACCCGAGACTGGAAAAACAAAGCACGAGCCACATTAAGTAAATGTTAAAGCTTCTTTCATTCACAAGAAGTTCTGTTGAGACTCTCGACAGAATATTGATTAAGAGTCCCTATGGGCTTAAAAAATCTGAGAACGCCAACTCTTTTGCATTGTCTGATCAAGTAACAGTCTTGGTTTTTCAAACTTGAGCGGTGACCATATTATAAAATCGAGGAATAATGTGGCGCATATCACGAGACTATTCTTCATCAAATAAACCCAAAATAGAACCAGGTACATTCATCAAGCTAATGTAACAAAAAATCTGTAGCCAGCATGAAATCTGATGCAATGGTCTATATGTCTAAGGACAATATTAAAGAGTTTTATCAGCTGGTTGTGCCTGAGATACAAACTATAAACGTTTTTGCTTAGCCAATGGACAAACAAACTGAGCTTGTGCTGTGCATTCATAGAAATCTAAAACAGTCTTTAAAGAGAATAATTTCTGCATTGAGGGATGTCGGGGTGTTCATGTAACACCGAAATTTGTATGGAGTATAGGATTCTGCGGAATATGTAATGAGAATTTGTATACGTATAAATTAAGGAAAATAATAATGACATGAAAGAAGAGTATAAATTGGAAATAAAATATAAATTATAATGACATGAAAAGAGGTATAATGACAAATCATAATAGGTATCAATTAATTTAATGACACGAAAAGTACACATAATGACAAATCATAATAAGTAAAGAGTAATGAAAGGGTAAAAGGAAACTTCTTAATAGATACATCGGGTATAAATTGGAGTAGAAAAAAGAAAATCCATTTCTATTCTTCTTTGAATTTCTCTCGACGAGGTAAATTCAGAGGACGTGCGGCTTTCGGATCTAGGGTTTTGAAGAGACAAATTTCTTTAGGTAAGATCTTCCTTATTTTATTTTTTCTGAATTTATTTGATGTAGATTCTTTAATTTTCTTTTGATTTAGATGAACCACGAAAGAAGTCGAGATTTGGAATTTCATTCTCGTTCTTTAAAAAAAAAAATAAAAAAAAATAAAATAAGGATTGGTGGTATCTTATTGAATTACTTTAAGTATGAGAATGAAAAAGTATTTAAGGATAAATTTTGAAATAAAATAATGATAAACAAATAAGATAAATTTGAAAAAGCTGAATTTTGTATAAATATTTTGTATTTGATAAGTATTTAAAGATATATATTTTGGCAAGTAAATATTTTATTAGGTTGAGATTTTTTGTTGAGTAAGAATATGAATTAGAATAATTGTTGCTTAATTATAGGAAATAAATACATATATTTGATAAGATCATAAAAATAAATAGAATTATTAAAATAAGATCAAGAAAAGGAATATGAGTTTTATAAAATTTGTAAAACTACCTAATTCAAATAGTTATCATTTGAACAGTTGTCAATATGTTTGAGGTGAACAAAAATAATATAATTGTTAAGAATATCAAATTAGGAAAGTTTTAAGAATAAATAGTAATATTAGTGATTTCTTCATATTATTTTAGGAGAAATATTTCATTAGGTGAAGTGCTTGATTCATTCTTTCTGAAGCTTTTTGAGATGCTCCCTTTGAGGTAGAGGATTTTAATCTGACTTTTAAAATTATCATTTTATATATATGTACGTGTAAGGGATTCTAATATCTGACTTTCGAAAAATTATTATTTTATATATATGTACGTGTAAGGATATTAATGCGAATCTTAAAAAAGAAAATTAACATTTTACTTCATTTGAGGATGAAAATTGTTTAAAGCTGAATTATATATAATCTTGGTTTGTGAAAAGTTTACTTTTATTTTATTATCCATGGATCAAGTAGTTTTGTATGATTGTACTTTTGAGATTTGTTTGTTTACGAAAATGTGGAGATATGATGTTTTGTAATTTGAAATTTTGAATGAAATATTTGACTCACAGTTGGATTCGGCCACAATCAGCAGGGAATAATAGTTGACACTATTGGCTATGTCGACGGGATATAATAGTTGACACTATTAGGCCCTTAATCAGCGGGATATAATAGTTGACCTTTACATTCCTTGGTGGGGAATGTAATTGATTTGAATGACCTCTAGGGGGTTTGGTTAGGGTTACTAATTACTAGTAGTGTTTGGTTCAAGTCCCATAAAAGGAACAATTTGAGACTAGCCACCCATTTGAAAGTCACACATAGTTAGGCACCATTTGATATTTGATGACTAGAGAAAAATATATTTGAAATGTATTTGATTTTGGATTTGATATGAAAGTGTTTGGTCAATTTGATATGAGGAAATTGTTTGGATCAGCATTTGATATGAGAAACGATTTAAATGGATGTGAATGTTTTGAAGTATATTTTGTTAAATAACAAACTTATTTTTGAATCAAAAGTTTTGATGAAAAAACATCTCCTATTTGTTATATGATTGAAAACTTTTTGATCCATGAAACTGTATTAGTATTTCTTATTGAGCTTTTAGCTCACTCCCATTCGTTGACATATTTTCAGGTACTTTTAGTTTCCTCGAGGAGTGATGTCTAGGTTGGGGATTCGTCATCATTAGGATTTGATTAGAACTTTATGTTGGATCATGTTGAACTCATAAGTTCATGTTTATGTGAAGAGATTGGGTTTGAAAGTTAATTGAGAAAGTCACTTGGATAACATTCGTTTTTATATTATTATTACAAAGTTGGATTTGGGAATTCCAAATATTGTTATATTATGAACAGCTTTTATGACATTTATAATTGAGATTTGGATATTTAGAAGTAATTTTTGTCGGCATGAAATTTTAAATTTGGAGAATTTATGAATTTAGAAGGTTGCACATTTACTCTGAATATGTGAATGGTAATTGGACAAAAATTCAGTTACAAGAAAGGTTAGTGTCGTTTCACACTTCAAACCTTGAATTTGAGGCTTGAGGGTGTGGTGTGATCATGCCCCTAAAAAGATTGGGTTTCGGGGCGTGTGAGTGTTCATCAGAGGAATATAGGTTTATGTGATCTTAATGGGAACTTATTTAAGTGTGTCTACGGGGATAGTTGAGTGACGTGTTAGTTGATAGTTCATATCGGTTAGTGTATTCTTAGGATTCTTCTAATGTGTGGTAGATAATTGATTTCTTGGTGACTAGTTAAAGGTTCACTACACTCTTTTGCCTTTGTTGTTTGTTGGTTTAGTGAATATACTTATCAATATGAATTATGATTTGAATTTGTCACTTCTATGGGACATGTCATTATGGACAATATGGTGTTTTGAAGTTATTTATGATGATTGGTAAAAAGAATATTGAATTGTTAATACTCCTTAAACATTAAGGTTTTTGTTTGATTTGAGGATGAATTAAAGAGCCTGCTAATTGTTGATTGTTTGGGAAAATATTGTCTTTCCATATTCTTAGTTATCTTGAGTTTAGTTGAAGGGAAACATATGGATAAATTGTGCATAAGCTAAGTCTTGCAAAGGTAATTATTGCTTAAAATGTTGTTAAGTCTTTTAGAAATTGATATGATGAGTGATGAAAACAATTTGAAATTTGAAAGGATCTGATATTGTTATTAAAGTTTGAAGTTTCTTGGGATTTATTGATTACTACAAATAAATTATTAAGAGATCTCTAAGATTATTATATATTTTCAGGCTGACATAGAAAGAAGTTAAGTTTGATTGGTCTTATAACTATGATGATAGCTTCATAGAGTTGAAGAGCAAATTGGTAGCAACTCTTATTTTTATTATTTCATTGGGTTATGAATTTGTTTTGCATAATGATGCCTTTCATTAGGATTTATGTTGTGTTCTTATGCAACATGGAAAAAGAATCAAATATATACTTATAGACATTTGAGATTTTAAGATAGAAAAACTACCTTACTATGATTTGAAGTTAGGTAAAATGATTTTTTGCACTTAAGATATGAAGACATTTTCTTATTTATGATCTACTCATAGGTTATGAGAGTTTGAAGTCTTTGTCTTCTTAAAATGATTTTTAAACAAGAAATAGAAGATATTGATCACAACTATAAGGATTATGATGACATTATTCAGTACTAATAAAACAATGAGAATCTTGATTATCTTTAAATAGAAAAAGAAATTGATTTCTTGATCATTTAAGGTTGTCGCAAACGATTATTGTATGATTTGAGATGTTTACAAGTCTATGTTATACCTTTGGATTTTAGAGTTCTTATGTTGAACATTATAGTGCAACTAAATTTGTTTGGAGAATTAAGATCTTATAAAGGGTGTTGAAACTAGTTGAACTTTTGGAACAATTGATTGTGTTTAATAAGATAATAAGATCTTGAAATTCAAGGATTAGACTTAATGTAAGTAAATAATGGAGACATAAAGAGACAAGTTTTGAAGGAGGTTTATTACTTTAAACTTACGATCTACCTAAAGGATACCAAAAGTTTAAATATTTAAAGACAAATTTTGATGGTCAT
The DNA here is from genome assembly GCA_016808115.1 of Tetrastigma voinierianum. NCBI lineage: Eukaryota > Viridiplantae > Streptophyta > Magnoliopsida > Vitales > Vitaceae > Tetrastigma > Tetrastigma voinierianum. The sequence goes on from JAEQBH010003439.1 coordinate 45,557, forward strand.
ATATGAAGTAAGGTATTACATTTGTGACTTTTTGGGTTTAGTGTGATCGTATATGGAGGTTTATGTCAAAGACCTAATAGTACTTTGCAACTACTTTATATTTCTAAATGAGTGCTTGAAACTTATTGCCATGGATTTTTGTGATAGGGTTACTAGAACCTTAGTTGATGACAATGTTTCATTATGATGGTTGTGTATGGATAAAGTCTAATAATTTTCTATTAGACTAGCTTCTCGATGCTGAGAGATTTTGATAATGTGTAATGTTTGATTTTATAGTATGTAATAAGAATTCTTATTTTACTTTTAGATTTTGACTTATTAAAAACAAAAAACTTAAATTGAAGTACTAAGTTAGTTTTGATAGTAGCTAGTGCCAAACTAATGACTAATTGAGAAAATGTCGCAAGTTGGAAATATTTGATGAGATATATTGTTTTAGACTTGAAAAGTAATCGAGAATGAGTTCTTACCTTTGGTTAAATTTTTCTTGTAGAATAGTTTTAAGCTAGCAATGATATTATGTGAAGGTTTATGGTAAGAAGTTTATGATCCTCTATATTGGAAAAAAAAATAATTAACATATAGACATGTAATTGACTCTTGAAAGGATAATCCGTTAGAAAATTTGGAAGAAAATCAAGATACACACCAGTGTTATGTTGATAATCCCAAACAGTATTTGGTAATTGAATTTGGTGATTATGTTATCTTAAAGTTTGCTTATTGAGTTAAGTGAGATATTTGAAAGTTTGAAGATACATTGAGAAAGAAGAAACTGATCCTCGATTTGTGGGCACAATTTGAAACATTAGAGAGAAGTAGGTACCTTGGCGTATAAAGTAGCCTTGCCCCCAGGCCTATCTAAGATTCATAATGTGTTTTATATTTCGACCTTGAGGAAATATGTTCGATGCTTCTCATGTTGTGGAGTTGGAGCCTATTTAGATTCTTCATAGGTGCCTGTTCAAATTGTGGATGTGATGAATAAGGTTTCTGACATCTTTACATTGTCAGTTGGTAAAATTCCTATGGAACAATCATAGTATCTGAGAGCCATGGGAGTTAGAAAAGAGATGAGAGAAAATGTAATTGTTTCAAAACTCAAGTATGTCAAGTTTAGAGGACTAAACTTTTATACAGGAGGGGAGAATGTAACACCCAAGAATTTGTATAGGTATAAGTTACGAAAAATAATAATGACAGGAATTTGTATAGGTATAAATTAAGGAAAATAATAATGATATGAAAGAGGTATAAATTGGAAATAAAATAGGTATAATGACATGAAAGAGGTATAATGACAAATCATAATGAAATTATCAATTAATTTAATGACATGAAAGAGGTATAAGTGGAAAATAAAATAGGTATAATGACATGAAAGAGGTATAGCAAATCATAATAGGTATCAATTAATTTAATGACAGAAAAGAGGTATAATGACAAATCATAATAAGTAAAAATTAATGAAAGAGGGGTTAAAAGGAAACTTCTTAATAGATACATCAGGTATAAATTGGAGTAAGAAAAGAAAATCATTTATTAACTATTTTGAATTTCTCGGCGGGTAAGAATTCAGGAGGGCGTGCGACTTTGGGATCTAGGTTTTGAAGACAAATTTCTCTAGGTAAGATCTTTCTTATTTTATTTTTTCTGAATTTATTTGATGTAGATTCTTTAATTTTCTTTCAGTTTAGATGAACCATGAAGAAGTCAGATTTAGATTTCATTCTCGTTCTTTAAAAAAATAAAAAAATAAAAAAAGGATTGGTGGTATCTTATTGAATTACTTTAAGTATGAGAATGAAAAAGTATTTAATGATAAATTTTGAAATAAAATAATGATAAACAAATAAGATAAATTTGAAAAAGCTGAATTTTGTATAAATATTTGTATTTGATAAGTATTTAAAGATATATATATTTTGGCAAGTAAATATTTTATTAAGGATTGAGATTTTATTAGATAAGGAATATGATTAGAATAATTATTTAGCAATTATAGGAAATAAATACATATATTTGATAAGATCGTAAAAATAAATAGATTATTAAAATAGATCAGAAAGGAATATGAGTTTTATAAAATTTGTAAAACTACCTAATTCAAATAGTTATCATTTGAACTTGATTATCAATATGTTTGAGGTGAACAAAAAATAATATAATTGTTAAGAATATCAAATTAGGAAAGTTTTAAGAATAAATAAGTAATGATGGTAGTTTCTTCCTTATTATTTTAGGAAAATATTTCATTGAGGGTGAAATTCTTCGGATTAGCTCTTTCAAAGCTTTTGAGTACTCTTTGAGGTAAGGGTTTTAATACGACTTTTGAAAATTATCATTTTATATATATACGTGTAAGGGATTCTATCTGACTTTTCGAAAATTATTATTTTTATATGCGTGTGAGGATATTAATGCGGATCTTTAAAAGAAAAATTGTTTTGTTTTCACTTCATTTGAGGATGAAATTGTTTAAGCAGATTATATATAATCTTGGTTTGTGAAAAAGTTTTACTTTTATTTATTTTATTATCCATGGATCAAGAAAGTAGTTTTGTATGATTGTACTTTTGAGATTTGTTTTGTTTCTGAAGAAAATGTGGAGATATGATGTTTTGTAATTTGAAATTTTGGATGAAATATTTGACTACGGTTAGTTCGATACGTCAGCAGGGAATAATAGTTGACACTATTTATTTATTGTCGGGATATAATGATTGACACTATTCGGCCCTTGTCAACGGGATATAATAATTGACCTTTATATTTCTTAGTGGGGAATGTAACTGATTTGAACTTGACCTCAGGGTTTGGTTAGGAGTTCTTGTCTTAGTAGTGTTTGGTTAAGTCTTAAAAGGAACGATTGCGAGCTAACCACCCATTTGAAAGTCCATGCTTGAGCTGTTTGATGTTGATAATGTTGAAAATATATTTGAAATATGTTGATTTTGGATTTGATGAAAGTGTTTGAATCGAAATTTGATATGAAATTGTTTGGATGCATTTGATATGAAAGCCAGATTTGAGGAATGGATGTGAGAATGTTTTGAAGTATATTTTGTTAATGTTCTGACTTATTTTTTGAATCAAAAGTTTTGATGAAAAACATCTCCTATTTGTTATATGATTGAAAACTTTTTGATCCATGAAACTGTATTAGTATTTCTTATTGAGCTTTTAGCTCACTCCATTCGTTGACATATTTTCAGGTACTTTTAGTTTCCTCGAGAGTGATAATACAGGTTGGGGATTCGTCATCATTAAGTTTGATTAGAACTTTATGTTGGATCATGTTGAACTCCATAAGTTCATGTTTATGTGAAAAGTTGGGTTTTGAAGTTAATTGAAAGTCATGGATGATAACATTCGTTTTATATTAGTCTGAGGGTTGGATTTGGGAGATTCAAATATTGTTATATTATGAACAACTTTTTATGACATTTATAGTGAGATTTGGATATTTAAGTAATTTTGTCGGCATGAAATTTTAAATTTGGAAATTTATGAATTTAGAGAAGGTTCTTGGCATTCTTTACGAATATGTGATTGTGGTGGACAAAAATCGATTCTGAGAAAGGTTAGTGTCGTTTCACCCTTCAAACCTTGGTGAAAGGCTTGAGGGTGTGAATTAAGCGATCTTAAGAGTGAGTTCCAGGCGTGTGACGATTCATGTAGACATAAGCCGAGAAGCCTTGTTCATTCTGATCTTGACAAGAGAAGCATCAACTTTGTATAGATTTTTGTCATTCCATCTACCCTTGTCAATCATCTTCTTGTTGTTGATATCTTGGATGAAAAATCCATAATCCGAAAACAAAAGCACAAGGGTCGAGTTGAGAGTAAGAGCACTGATAGAGATGAGATTAAATTTGAAACCAGGCAAATACAAAACATCTCTTAAAATCAGTAGTCGTGGTCATCACATTGCGAGAAAAGGCAGGTAAGCCTAGTATGGTTAGGCAAAGTCACCATGGAGTTGTGTAATGGTTTTAATGTGGGGAACAGAGAACGATTAGCACATATGTGTCGGGATGCACTAGAGCCTATTAACCATATCGGTGTCAAGGGATTAACAAGAGTCATACCATGGTCATCACACATACTTGTCGTGACAGCCCCTGAAGATGCCTCTCTTGTGGAAGGCAATGAAGAGGAACTGAGGAGACGTGCGGATAGCGTTGCGAGGAGTTGGTTATACTAAAGCGTCTTAGAAGTGACCATGAAGAACGATAGAGGGTGGTGTGGAAGTTCAAAGGACTCAATGTTAGCGGCAATAGCAGACTTCTTACATCCCAGGCTTATATCAAGGAGGATATCCATGGAGTTTATGGCATTTGTCAGCAACGTAATCAGGAATCTTACAATGAGCTTTAGAGGAGTCGCTCTTTTCTTTGATTTTTGGTTATCGATTGATCACTCTTCTGGCTTTGTTGCCATGGTATAAAATTCTTGTGGAGTCAAAAATTGCCCACCAAGTTGTTAAAAATCAATGTCAAATCTATTTTGTTTTTCATTTTTTTTAAAAATCAAATAAGAGTTAGGTAAGAGCTAGGCAAAATTAGGTAGGTGTTATTTTATTGTTATTTTCAATGGCTTAGATTAGTTTTCTACTTTTTGATTATATGGTTGATATTGAGTCTTGTAACCTATAAATACACTCTTTGTATTTGCGTTTATCATCCAACAATTCAAGAATCAAAGCTTTTTTTGAAAGCTTTCTTAAGTATTCTTCTTCTTTGGTAGAGAGTGTGGATTTCTTGTAATTTTCTTCTTCATGATAAATTAGAGTTTTGTGCTCTAATTTTTTCAACAATTGTTAGAGCCTTGGTTGTGAGTTCTCTTGGATATTCTAGTATGTAGTGGTTCAACGTGATGTTTGATCTTACGTCGAGAAAGAATATTTGCGAGTTTGATTCTTTGAAAAGGGTGAAGTGGTATGGAGGTGCATATCTAGGATTAGTTATGGCTAAGGAAAGACTTGGTTCTTAAGCGTGTCCATTGTGACCCACCTCTCTTTCCTAGGAATTCACCTGGTGTACTATTCACGACTACGAGCACTATTCCAGCATACGATAACTATTCACGTATACGGTACTATTCACATGAAATCGTGTGAGTGCATCCAAGTGATAAGAAGATTGTAGTAATCAAAATGGTTGATCTTCAAGTTGTTGGAGGGATCAAGAAGCTCAACAACCAAAATTACAACACGTGGGCAACGTGTATGGAGTCTTACCTACAAGGTCAAGACTTATGGGAGGAGTTGTTGGTGGCGATGGGATTACTCGACGGTGGTGGAAGATCTGAAATGAGCATCTTGCTGAAGTGGAAAATTAAAACAGACAAAGCAATGTTTACCTTAAAAACCACAATGAAAGAAGAAAAATTGGAGCATATTCGAGACGCTAAGACACCGAAGGAAGCATGAGATACCTTTGCTGCACTCTTCTAAAAAAAGAATGATATTAGATTGCAGCTTCTTGAGAATGAGCTGCTATTGATGTATGACGTGATATGCTTGATTATAATGCTGCAAGATCAAGTTCATCTGCTTGTGAGGAATTTCAAGTTGAATCACAGCTCCTATTGGAGAGACCGGGATGAAAAGAATAATTATCCATGGTTTGAGACCCGAATATAGGGGGTTTGTTTCCGCTGTGCAAGGATGGCCCGACCTGACGATCACTTGTTGAGTTTGAGGAATTGCTGGCGGTCGAGCTATGGCCAAGCAAATGGGAGGTGTCTTGTTGAAGGGTGAAGGAGAAGCATTCTACTCGACAAGCGGCGATTACAAGAGTACAGTAGCGGATCAAAGCGGACGATGACAAAAGGTAAATTCCTTGAGGAAAGAATGGCTCTTATCCTGGGGGAGCTTCAAAAAGTCGCGGCAATAGCAAAAAGTTCTATGGTAAATGTTATAACTGCGGAAAGATGGGCCACATGACGAAAGATTGTTGGAGCAAGAAAAAGCATGTTGAAAGTAATGTTGCTGCTTCTAGTTCAAAGGAGAATAAGGAAGATGATTGGGATGCCGTATCATTTTTCACTAAGGAGGAAGAAGAACTAGCTCTTACTGCAACAACATCATAAAGGATTGACTATGAGAATGATTGGATTGTAGACTCGGGCTGCTCAAATCATATGACGGGTGATAGAGGAAGTTGTAGAACCTATCAGAGTACAAGGGAAATCATGTGGTGTTTGATGAAGCGTCTTCTTAGTGGTCCTCAGAAAAGGAGGAGTTGCCATACTCAAAAGAATTTGAAGACAAGTTGCAACAAAAGATGGAGAATGATATTGTTCAACTTCTACCAAATTTAGATGAATTAGGAGACTCAAATGATGATGATGCTAAATAGAAAGTGACTCAAAATCCTTGTGAAGACTGGGCGTGTATCAACTGACCAGTGAAGAAGGTGGGCTGTAGTGAGAATTGAAGAGTCGACTCGATATCTGACTTCGAAGGTCAAGAAGAACTTGAATGCCAAATCCTAAATGTGCCAATGCAACCATAGTTGAAGAAGCAATTATAGTAGAACCTGAGACCTTTGAAGAAGCATCACATGATTCTCAATGGATAGATGCTATGAAAGAAGAAATTGATGCACTTGAACGGAGTCAGACATGGGATTTGGTGCCAAAGCCAAGAGATGTGAAACCAATGTCTTGTAGGTGGGTTTACAAGATAAAACGTCGCTCATATGGGTCAATTGCGAGTTACAAGGCACGATTGGTAGCTCGTGGGTTCTCTCAATAGTATGGACTAGACTATGATGAAACATTTAGTAGATGGCAAAACTCCTGTTGTATGAGTTCTACTTGTAACCTGACCAACAAGATTGGAATTTGTGGCAAATGGATGTGAAGAATGCTTTTCTTCAAGGAGAGTGTGGACCCTACTCGATCCACGGGCCGGCGCGACTCGCTTTTAAATGGAAGGAAAATGTGGATTGATTTTCGAGTTTTGGAAAATCCGTCCCCAAGGAGGAACGGTTTTTGCTTTGAGTGCCTTACTTTATTTTTATTTTTAAGTGGGGGAAAACCAAGTAAGAACAAAAAACCCCAATGACTCAGTATGGAAAAAACGGTGTATGAAACTAGATTTGCGGAGTGAGGATCAGTTACCTATAAGGTAACTCATATGAGGTAGCACCTTTCAGCCCTTAATCTGGTCCTCATGAATCAAGGCTGCAGGCTAATACAAGGTCGCACATCATAGTTCCCAGCTAAATATACAACTAGATCAGACCAACCCCACTTATCTAGCATGTTGCCAAAACACCAATCAAAGGGTAAATGGCGCTGCACTGTGGTCCCCCGGTCAGACGCTGGCATCAAAAGGTGCCAGCTGTCAACGACAAGGTGCACGCACTACACCAAACAAAGCATCCATGTGAAATCATTACCCCAACATTAAAGCACATACCAGGTCCCTAAATAAGCGCATAAGAAGTCAATAAAAGCTCAAATGCATCACAAATGTTAAAATCCAAACACCATGTACAGACACATCAATTACCAATGCCTAAGCATGTACCTGATCCCTAGCCATGCATAGCAGAGGAATGGGGAAAAATAATACATCATACATCATGCATTTAAACCAAATGACGGATCCCATACCAAAGAAAGGCAGGTCAAAGTGAAATGGTTTGCTGACATTTTAGCACGCATTCCCTTTAAAATCCCACAAAACAAAACCATACATACCAATCCCACATTGCCCACTCTCACTCTCACTTCTTTGTCAAACCGGAACTGAACTTTAGATCCCGGAGCCCATCATGTGCCCTTGGGCAACTAAGGTTAATACTATAATAAATTCGGATCGAAATATGCTAAAATAGGGGGCTGCCCATGAGCCGCCTTTGCAATAACCCGCGAATCGGTTCAAATAAGTCCAAACGATTGAGAAGCACCTGAAACTCCTGGTCAGAAACCCTCCACGACCTGTAACTGACAAAATAGACGGCCGCAATTCGAATTCCCGAATGACCAAAACCAATACAAACAAAGCAGATACCTAAACGCCTGTTCTAAACCTAACCCAATGAACCGGCGGGTTCGATTTCCCAATCAGTCCGTGACACGAGAAAAGATCCAAAAATTCCAGAACCATCCTTATAAAGTCAGGAACTAAAAAGACAAACAGAGTGCAATTCCGACCACAGATCAAGAACCAACACAAACGGCAACCACCCGAACTCGGCCATTCCAAAGAACCGAATTCAATGAACCGCTAATCCGGTTCAATCAGTTCAGACGGCGGAGAGAGGCTCTCAAAATTTTCTGCAAACCTTCCTTAAAAAGTCAGAAATCTAACAAGATAAACGGTGATCAATTCTCATCTCGGATGAGTGAGAACCAACCAACACAAACCAAACTCCCCAAACTGCCATTCTTGCAATTCTAACCTAATGAACCGAATAATCTGGTTCCCAACCAGTCCATACCATTGAGAGAAGCTCTCAAAATTTGTCAGAAACTTCCTAAAAGAGTCAGAAATCTAAAAAAAGAAATGGTGATTGATTCTCAGCTCGGATGAGTGAGAACCAACCAAACCAAACTCCCAAACTCATTGCTCCTCGCAAACCCAAATCCTAATGAAACTCAACTAAATCTGGTTTCCCAACCAGTCCATACCATTGAGAGAGGCTCAAAATTTGTCAGAAACTTCCAAAAGAGTCAGGAATCTAAAAGAAACGTGGATTGACTCAGCTCGATGAGGAGAACCAACCAAACAAACCAAACTCCTCAAACTCCAGAACCAGTTGAACCCATTTTCACGTATGAGCGTGAAAACTGGCTCAAATGGTTGAGGAAAACCTCAAATTTTGATCATCAATTATCTATTAAAGAATAGAGTGGAGCCAGGGCATATTTTACCTTCCACAAAACGTTAAAAGAAACCAAGCTACATCCAAACAGACCGGGCCAAACGCGCTTGAGCTCTAAAAAATGTCCCTCCAAAGGTTCCTTCCACTTTGATCTTTCTCCCTTTTATCTGATTCTCACCTCAGCATCTGAACCTACCTGGTGTTTTCCACCTTCAAGCTTTGAAAGGGGCCTCAATCAGCCCCTAAACAAATTTTCCCATTAACTCCTCTCCTTATTTTCCATGCAAGCTTAATATTTTAAGATTTCAGTTTGCTTCACCACCAAGTATCCACATGGATTCATGGTGGGCTGCATGTAACTTAATCCAAGGCCCAAAATGGACCCACAATACTGCCCATGGTCGAGCTTGAGCTTATGGGCCCGAATCCATATACTTTTTTGAAGTCTAAAATCACAAAAATGGCCCACACAAGCTAAGCCCAATCCAATCGGTTGAACCAGCCTACCAACCTACCCATCCGGCGAGTGGTGTACTATGAAAACTTTATATAATGTTCCTGAAGAATAAGGAGACCAACAAAAAAACGGTGCACCATTCCAAGTCCCGAGGAGATATGATCGTAACAAGGAGGAGTGCGCACCAAAATCACCCAAAAAAAAAAACAAAGTGTCGATACGTATCATTTTGATGAACCAATAAACCGATTAGTGAAACTACGACAAAAATTATGAATTTTTAACATAAACCTCTTAGTAAATAAGGAATCTAACTAAACAAACAAGAACACCAGTTTGGACCAAGGAGATATGACCAAAAAACAAGTCTGTTGTTCGAATGTGACATACTTAATAAACTTTGATTGAGCTAAACCCCGCCATGGGGCCCACTTGCTTCCTTACAGCACAATGCCAATAACTAAAAAAATAAGCCATGATGACATTCTAAAGTGAACTACACATGCATTCAACTGACCACACACAGCCCACCCGAGGCTCGTAGATAGACTAAACCTAAAAGTATCCTAATGACAGAGATGTATAACGACGCGAGTCATGGTTCATGGGATAAATGCAAGTGTTGAGGGGAAAAATTGAGGGTCTACAGAGAGCTGGATCGGGAGATTTATATGATCCAACCAATGGGTTTTCAAACTCGAGATTATCTGGAATATTTGTGTAAGCTACAGAAAAGCACTCTATGGATTGAAACAAGGGCATGGTATGGTAAGATTGCTGAATTCGTGACACAAAGTGGTTATTCAGAAACACCTGCAGATTCCAGCCTATTTGTCAAAGCCAATGAAGGAAAGATAGTTATCATGCTAGTATACTATTGACTGATTTTTACATCGACCAAAAACGACTGATTCTTAGCACTACCACCAGAGATTATTCAATCCCCAGCAGTTATGCCAAAAACTTGTTTAGACTTGGTATATAAATTTTGTTTTATGCTGTGTAAGCAATAATTTGCAATTAAAATTAGTTTTGGTCTAAATCACTGTAAATGCACAGGTCATATAAGTAATAAAGTGGATTTTTAAGTCCAAATATTATTCCCATGAAGATTGATTTTGAAAATCTAAAGATTAACTACTCTCACTACTCAAGATTATCACTATTTGAACCTCTAATTTCCTGTAGATAATTATCTTTCTGAAATAAATTGAATAAAAAGATAAAGAAATTCTAAAAATACATGAATTAGAAAGTTTTACTGACTGGAAATAAATTGAGAACAGAAATCGTTGTGACCATCAATTTGCAAGTTTCCAAATAAAATATAAAGTATGAGACATGAACATTGGAATTGTCCAAGAGCAAAATAGTGTAGCATTGTAATTTCTCCTCACACCACACATTTCACTCTCCAACTTACCACATTTCTATCTCTAGTCAGTGGGTCTGAAAAGCTACTTGTAGGACTTGGATTCTCTAAGATCCGACCTGTTTTCCTTCTCGCATTTCATAGGCCATCTCTTAGGATTGGAAATTGCTTGCCCCCATAGATAAGGTAATGCAAGCCCTCTCTAAATTAATTGGTACCTTAGCCATCAATTAGGCAAAAATTCCCTCTCTCCTTGATTAGAATCTCAGCTAACACAGGATTAAATTATTCTTCTCAATTCAAGTGAAACCTCTCTTAATTAAACTGCTAGATTAGTAGATGGATCTTATTCCTCAGGAACACACTCCTACTGTCACCCAAGAGGGAACCTTGAAGTTAGAGGTTAGAACTTCAACAATGATATAACAGAGTGATCCAAAGAGAGCATTAGTTCAAATAATATCAGTGCAATTTACCCCCTGCGACCGCCTTCCTTGCCTCAGTAGTCCATCTCTGTGGTCACCCGGGAGGGATTCTTGGAAATCAGAGCAATGATACAACCCTTTCTGCGTACCAAACATCGATATTCAAAACAACTCTATGGGCACACCGGGTTAAATTCCACTAAATTTTCATACTCTAAAAACAACATTAAATATTACAAAACAATAACCCTAAATAACTTATTCTTTCCCGCAGGGAGCTTAGCCTTCCATTATTGGATTGCAAATGACAATGACTAGTTTATCAAACAAATTCATTGAAATTGTAACCAAAATTGAAGAGAAATGAATTCCAGAAAAATTTTTAGATTCCATTAAAGTTCAGACATAAATGAAGCTTTGATTTACATTCTTTCAAACAATCCAGCCGTATCACTACCTAATATAAAATAAAGAAACTTTAATCTAGAAATGGAAGAAAAAATAAAATAAAAAATAAAAAGAATAAAAAAATAAAGGAAAAATATATACAAAGGAGATTTCAGCTCCTCCCAAAAGCGTAAAAACTTCTAAGATCGGCCAAAATTTGCGCACTAGTTCCTAGGAGCTTCTATTTATAGGTTTCAAATATTGGGCCCTAAAAACAAGGCGAAATCACGCTCTTCTCAAAAGCCCGTAAACTCGCCTACTATCGATGTCGTGGACGGCGGTCGCGGATCGACGACAGCGTTATGTCCTGGAGATGTCGCGACATTGAAAGTTTGTTAGGCAATTCTAAATTTTGAGTCACCAGTCAATGTCGTGGCAATGTCGGGATGATGTCGTGACATTTAAGATGCAGTATTGTAGATCAACTCTGATGTTGCAACATTGCTGTTCAATTTTGATTGTTTCAACTGATGTCGCGACTTTGAGTTGATCTCACGACATTGCTCTTGAATGTTGAGGTTGCTTTCTGATGTCATGAAAATGTTGCGACATTGCTTTTCAGCTCTACTCACTTCAGTTGATGTCGTGACATTGGCTCTTTAGTGTTTCAACTTGGATGCTCGGATCTGATGTCGCGACATTGCAATAATCCTCTGTTCTGATGTCGCGACATTGCTGACTGATGTTTTTACTCTTACAACCTTGCCCTGATGTTGCGACATTGCGTTGATGTCACGACATTCTTCAGTTGATGTCTTCAACGTTGAGGCTTTATCCCGATGTCATGGAAATGTCACGACATTTCCGGGCCTCGAGCTTTTTTTATGTTGCGAGCACAAAGTTCTCGACCTCCAAAGGTTCAAACCATTTATAATGTCGACATTGAATTTGAGTCTGCTACCTGAGATGTACCATTACTTCATGTCGTAAAAGATGTCACGACATCAAGATTTCCAGCCGCCCATCTATTTCACCTGACGTCACGCTACCATGTCGCGACATCGGGGCGGCAATTCAACATGCATGACACTCTCCACAAGATGTCGCGACATTGTTCTTCTGGTGTCGCGACATTGCTGCCTTTGCTTCCCTTTTTGCTCTTTTTGCTTATTTTTTGCTTATTTTCTTCAAATTTCTGCAAAACATAAATCTGGGTGAAAATTCCATAATCTTACATTAAATTGGACTTTTAAGCCTGAAATATACTTGAAAAATGGGTTTGAAAATAGATGAGTTTACACTCATCATATATGTGGATGATTTAATTATAATCGGCGTTGATGAGGCAAAAATTCTTTTGAAGAAGGAGAATTTATCAATCCATTTCCGTGAAGGAGTGGAACTTCGGGGCAACCACCACTTCTCGTCTGTAGATTGATCACACACAAGTAAGAATATTTCTTTGTTAACAAAAATATTCCAAAGATCCGCGCAGCAGGCTCGGAACGCCGGTGCAAGACAACTTCAACACCACGGAAACCTAAATTCCAAAATGTGTGCACATGAAGGTGCACTGAATGATGCCACAAATGTATCAGACAATTGGTAGGTACTTTAAATCTACTTAACTCAAATCGACCGACATCTCTTTATGCAATTGGTGTGACGAGCCATTACATGCAAAATCCAAAGAAACCTCATTTTGGAAGTGCCATACCTAATACAGGATATGTGAAAAGTACACTTGATTATGGTATTTTGTACAAGAAAGGTGAAGACTGCAAACTAGTTGGTTATTGTGATGCTGACTATGCAGGAGATCAAGACACCAGGAGATCAACAACTGGGTATGTATTTAAGCTTGGTTCTAGAACAATTTCTTGGTGTAGCAAGAGACAGTCGATGATGTCATTGTTAACAACTGAAGCAGAGTACCGAGCAGCAGCAATGGTAGCTCAAGAGAGTACATGGTTGATACAATTGATGAATAGTCTACATCAACCAGTTGACAATTTGTTTGGTAGAAAACCTAGTATTTCATGCAAGAACGAAACATGTGGAAGTGCATTATCACTTTCTTAGAGAAAAAGTTTTGTTAGAAGAAATTGAGATGCGATAGATCAAGACAGATGATCAAGTTGCGGACTTGTTCACAAAAAGCTTGAGTACGAGCAAGTTCAAAATGTTTCACATATCAACTTGGCCTAGTAATGCGAATGGAAGGAGCACGAGGGGAGTGTTAAAAATCAACGTCAAATTTATTTTGTTTTTCATTTTTTTTAAAAGTCAAATTTGGGTGCTAAGAGTTAGGTAAGAGTTAAGCAAGATTAGGTAGGTGTTATTTTATTGTTATTTTCAATGGTTTGGATTAGTTTGTTACTTTTTGATCATGTGGTTGATATTGATTCTTGTAACCTATAAATACCCCCTTTGTATTTGTGTTTATCATTCAACAATTCAAGAATCAAAACTTGTCTTGAAAGCTTTCTTAAGTGTTCTTCTTCTTTGGTAGAAAGTGTGGATTTTTTGTAAAGAGTGATTTTCTTCTTCATGATAAATTAGAGTTTTTGCTATAATTTTTTCAACAAAAGTGTTTGTTGTTTTTCTTCTTGAGAGATGAGTGCAAAAACACGGTTAATGGAGGGAATGTGATGCCCCAAAACCGGGGTGTCCGTTGACTATCCGTCAACCCGCGGAAATCTACATGTCTCATGTTATGAGACCCATACATGTGCAAAACGGCTCAATAATGTCCGCACATCCATACAACACAATTATATATTTTATACAAAAAGAATTTGATTACAATTTGTTTACAATTGTATTTAATTACAATTTATACAAAATTGGGTCACTTGCCCCAAATTTTACAAAAAAATTACAAGATAAGGCCGACTTGGCCATTTCTTCGCCTCTAAGGCCATGGATGCGTCCCATCCCCGCGCGGTCTTGGTACCGAAATAAGCTTCCCCGATTGCAGGTGAGCAATGCCCAAGAGGGAATTTCCCTACTTGGGTTACTCCCCACCTAAGTGCGATGCAATGACACACCAAACATTTAACACATGCTAATATATCACTCATGCATATATTAACAAAATTAATTCCATAAATCATGTTATTAAATTTACAACAATAACATAAGATTAGCTCACATGGGCTAAGGCACAATCTGGCAGTCCATCTTGGAACTGGCCACAAAGTCACAATCATCATGTTATTCTCTCATGGCAATAACACAACATCACACAAATCACGCAAACAGTCCGGATCGGCCCAAACCACCTGTGGATGATTCACTCTGGCCCAAATCTTGAACCGAAATCACGCCATCCAGCCTCAACAAATCCCCATCCATTACATACAACCCTTAAAAAGTAAAGCAAGTGTAGGAGAAAACTCCCTACATTTCCTAAAATGTGAGTTTGTCGAAACCCTCAAAACCGGGTACCCAAGCGTAGTCCTGCCGCGTGGAGCAACTTGCTTTCGCTCGCTCGAAACCGAAGGTCCGACGCTGAATTTGTAGAGAAGGTGTAGCCTCTCTAAACCTCTCTTTCTTTGCATTTTCTTCTCCGCTGTCTCCCTCTCTTCCTTTCTCCCAAACTGACATCAAGATTGGGACAAGAGAAAAGTCCTCTCAATGCCACGTGTCAAGCCATCATTGGCTCTGCGTGGATTACACCTCCTTATCCTTATCCAATTCACTTTGAGATTTCTAATGGCATCATGCCATGTGTCACCTATGGCACACTTGTTCTCACGTTTGGATCGCACCAAGATCGGACACGTACGCCTTGGCCACCACCCAAAACGCCTAGCGTCATATCCATCCTGGTGCTCCTCGAAACGTGAAATTCGATCGCTCCTGACCGATGAAATTCGAATGGGGTAGTTAGATTTCCCCGTGGAGATGATTCCAACGGTGAAGTCCGTTTAGTCATCCGAGATCTAGAAAAATTCCGGATTTTGACCGAAATTACCATTTTATCATTTCTTAGGAAATATGGATTTTCCGGGGTCTCACAGGGAATAGGGTCCATGAGTAATACTTGAGATAGTGCATTTGTGAATGTCTCATTGAAATCCATAAAAAATGTTAATACATACTCTGTGTGAAGATGTTGTTGGATTTTTAAACGTTTAGTAACGTTTTTTTTGTGAATAAATTGTAATAAATATGTTTTAAATTAGTAACGTTTTTTTTTGGTGTGAATAAATTGTAATAAATATGTTTTAAATTAAAGCAATCGTTTTTTAGTGTGAATAAATTGTAATAAATATGTTTTAAATTATGCTTTGGAAACTGGGCTTTGTATTCTCGTGCACAGAGAGCTTATTTATTGGCTCTAGGGGGTGGCTTTTGAAAGATACACGCTGTGTTACTGTAAAGTATATGAGGAAGGCTTTCTCTTAGGTTCAAGTGGTATAGAATTCAGTGCAATTTCCATAAATTCTCGGTTAATTCGCTAGGATCCTCGGGAGGACGGCACACCCAATTGACACAAGCAATCGTGAGGAGCTTAATTCGTTTTAAGGAAACTCCGTGTTTCACATGCCTCGAATCATCTTTGTATTCATATTAGTTTGTTGAACGGGTTGTTTACTAATCTTAATTTCATTTTATTGTGATTTGTAATTTAGAATTTGCTATCTTACATGGTGTGTTATATTTATGTAATTTATATAATCTCTGTTTACTGTATGTAATTGACCCTGACAATCTTAAAAGCAATTACATTTTGAAGCGGTGAAGCGAGGTTGAAGTGGAAGGAGATTTTCCTTGGTTTATTTTGTTAATTTATATATATACATGTTTATCTAATCTTTGTTGCGAGCAAAGGCGTCTCTGGATTAAATTTTTCCACGAAACTTGGTTTTAAATTTGTTTAATAGGTTTTGTTAAATTCCCCGGACACTGATTAGAATCAAAATTAAAATTTTGAAACAATGGATCTCCCAGCCCATGTTCGGGACGAAGGAATGAGCTGAGTCTGACGGGTTCGATTAGCGAGGTGTGTTTTCGATCATTTGGGTCGAAAATGGGCCTAAATTTGGTCGCGCATGTGGGCTTACACCCAGAAATTTGGGGCCTTAGTCACGGGTCTTGGTGGCTGGGTAGTGAGGTTTGGGCTAGCGAACCTGTCAGTCTTGGGCTTGTAAAGCTGGGTTGCGTGTGGGCTGGGCCGTATATGTGTGGGCCTGAGAGCAGGGTACACGCGGGTCGCGGGTCTCTTTGCTGAAATATTATTTGTTGCATTTTTTGAAAGCAATAAATTAATAGTTTCTTGTTTTGAACAGGAAAATGGCCAATGTGGGGGAATCTTCCAACTCTGCGGCTAAGTGCCAGCATGGTTGTGTGATTCAGGTGAACCCATGACTGAAGCTAGGAGAAATACAATGGTTTGAATTTCAAAGGTGGCAGCAGAAGATGCTGTTTTATCGTCTGCTTGAACCTTTAGGGTTTTGAGAATCACCTCTAGTGAATGAAGAGGGATAGGAGTTCTCTCATGGCATTGATGTGTGGAAGGAGTTCCAAGGCTTCATCACATTATTACAGGAATTATCATCGTAGCTCAGAATCTGTTGATGCTTTTGTACAATGTTCTTTGTGTGAAGAAGATGACTAAGGAGCTGTGGGAGTCAACTGAGCCTTGAGAAATATAAGAGTGAGGATCTTTGGTGCTAGAAATTTGTCGTGGGCGATTCCTAGATTACAAAATGGTGGACTCAGGCGTGGTCGATCCAGTACAAATTTCAGTTAATTCTTCATGAGATTCGATGCGAAGGATGATCTTGAGTGAAGCCTTTCAAGTTCTTCTTATTATTGAAGTTGCCTCTGGGTGGAAGGACTTGAGAACTACCTCGACATAAGCGAAAGGAAATGAGCGTCGAAGAATTGATTGTCGAACGAATTGAAGAAGACAATAGGCGTTACGAGAAGAGGGGTTCATTTGGAATACAGTAAAGGCCAATGTAGTGGAGCATGGTCAGGCTCAGACGAGAACAACCAGAGGGTCGATCTGGGACGAAAAGGAGAATATCAAGCGAAATTTCAAAAGTGCTTCCAATTGTAGTAGATGGGTCACAAAGCGGCGGATTAATGGCTAGCAGGAAAATAAGAACAAGGAGGCAAATGTGATGGAAAAAATCACACAGAGGTTGATGACATGAACCTCTGTGGTAATCCCAGTGAACTTGATTGGGTGAGCCAGGTGGTGGATCGCCATGTACGCATTGGACGGGAATATGTTCACTTCAGCCCGATCCAGGTTGATAAGCGGGAGGGTTGTTCATGGGGGGAATTCTGCTCGTCCGACATCCGAGGACAAGGAAAAGTGATCTTGAAGATGGCATTACGGAAAGTCCACGGCGTTGAACAATGTCTTCGTATGTACACGAGATCAGTAGAAATTTGGTTTTAGTTCCGCGTTGAGCAAACACGGATTTAGGATGGTGTTCGAGTCGACAAGGTTATCTTGTCTAAGTCGGGGATGTTTATTGCAGAAAGGGATATGTTTGTAATGGTTTGTTTAAACTTAATGTTATGGTATCAAACCCGAAACAATGAATAAAACATTACGCTGCCCTGCGTGTTGTTGAGTCTTCTAGTTTATGGCATGGCAGACTTGGACATGTTAATTATGGTTCTCTGAGGAGATTAATTAACTTAAGTCATATTCCCACATTTTATCAATACAACAACAAGTGTGAGACTTGTGTTGAAGCAAAAATTACAAGGTCATCTTTTCAAACGATTGAAAGAACGCGACCCTTGGATATGATCCATAGTGACATATGTGATCTTAAATTTACTTACTTGAAATAGGGGTGTGATAAGTATTTTATTACTTTTTGTTGGCTTGATATACAGTATTGCTATGTTGCTTAAGAGCAAGGATGAAGCTTTAGAAAATTTGTTTTAAATTTGAAGTTGAAAATCGACTTAATAAGAAAATTAAAGTGATTAGAAGTGATCGTGGTGGTGAGTATGTAACCTTAGATTGGTGATTAACATGGACTGTATGGGTTATACATGAGTCCACTCCACCATATTCACCTCAGTCAAATGGTGTGAGTGAGTGTAAAATGTCGATACATTAAAAGAAATGATGAATCTTGATGCTAATAAGTTAAGGTTACCTCGGAACGCATGTGGGAAAGCTATTTTGTCGTGAATTACCTTTTAAATAAGGTACCCAGGAAGGGATGAACAAAGACACCATATGAAATTTGTGGAAAGGAAACAACTCACTATAAATACCTCACGAATGTGGGGGTGTCTTGCCAGAAATTGTTTTGTTCGACACCTAAAAAGGTGAAAATAGGTCAGAAGACTAGTTGATTGCATCTTCATTGGCTATGCAAAATAGTAGTGCTTATCGATTTCTTGTATATAAATTAAATCTTTGATATACACAAGAATACGATTATGGAATCAAGGTCGTCTTTTTTTTGAACACGTTTTCCATGTAAGTTCGAAGAGGGACCCAGTTCGTCTAAGCTACTTATTTGGCCTGAATGAAGATGAGTGGGATCAAAACAAGAATAAGAAGAAGAGGTTGAAGATGAACCTTGACGTAGTAAAAGAATAAGGACAGAAAAATCATTTGGTCCAGATTTTCAGACTTATATGCTGGAGAGTGAACCTCAGAGCTATAAAGAAGCGGTGAACTCTTTGGAAGGCTCTTTGTGGAAAGAAGCTATCAAAAGTGAAATTGAAGGATTCCATCTTGCAGAACCATACGTGGGAACTAATGGACCTTCCTCCGGGTAGTAAACCACTAGGGTATAGTGGATTTTCAAAGGAAAATGGCGATGGAACGATTGATAAGTCTGGTAGAACATAATTAAGGTTACAAACAAAGGAAGGTCTTGATTACTTTGATACTTATTCTCCGGTATGAGAATAACTTCCATACGAATGGTACTTGCTATTCTTGCATTCTGAAATCTTGAAGAATACATCAAATGGATGTGACGCTTTCTTAATGAGATCTAGATGAGGAGATCTACATGAACAACTGAGGTTTTTGTAGCTCGGAGATGAAAAGAAAGTTTGCGAGTTAAGTAAAGTCCCTATATGGCCTTAAACAAGCACCAAACAATGGCATCAAAAGTTTGATAAGCGTAGTCTTTGGCTAATGGGTTTTAAATCAATGAGTGTGATAAATGTATATATGTCGAGAATACAGGTAAATGGCTATGTCATTTTGTGTCGCTATGTTGATGACATGCTCATTATTGGTAGTGAGTGATATGATCAAATCTACCAAGCGTGTTAAGCCTGAGTTTGACATGAAAGATATGGGACTTCTTGATGTGATTTTGAGGGTAAAATCTTGAGAACCTCGATGGACTAGTTCTTAGTTAATCACATTATGTGGATAAAATCTTGGATAGGATTTGGCATGATGATTAAGTGTGGTAGGACATTTATAGATATAAATCTTCATATGTCAAAGAATAGAGGAGAAAGTGTATCTCGGTTGGAGTATTCTAGGGTGATTGGAGCCTAATGTACTTGATGAGTTATCTGAGACATGAGATATCTTGTGGTTAGTAAAAGCAGGTAGTGAGTAATCAAATGAGTGATCATTGGAAAGGAATTGTAAGAGTATTAAGATACTTGATATACTTTCGTGATTATGGATTCACTACACAAGATATCATTGTATTGGAATGCAGGTGATATAAGCGGATATTTGATGTGAAGAACTTCGAAGTCGACTAGTGGATATGTGTTCACACTACTTAGTGCAGCAATTTCATGGGAAGTCCTCGAAATATTTGTAATAGCAGATCCTTATGGAATGAAATTCATTGCTTTGGATAAATGTGGTGAAGAGTTTGATGATTGCTGTTTGTGGAGGGTCTTCCTGGTGGCTGGCTGTAATGATATATCTATCCATTAGTGATGATCCCGATCGGCAATAGGCAGGCGCAAAATGTGATGTATAATGGTAGTGGAGCATACGTGGGAACCACCAACACCAGTCAGTGGCTCTAATCTCAAAAATTTGGAGTTATCTACATTGACTATGTAAGTCAAGGACTCAATATTGGATCATTATTCAAAGGATAAATAAGAAATTGGGTTGAAGTCATCGAGGGAATGAGACTAGAAGCCCATAAAATGAAGGAGTCAATGGTGAAACACTACCTAATTATTGGATCCTGATATCTAGTTGAAAAGGCGACTAAATCGTAGAAATTTGGATTTGGATCCCTTTGTGGGGTTTTTAACCTCTTGTCCATTCCTATGATAAACGTTGATATATATTGGAGATGAGGATTGGCATAACTTTTTGAAGCTGATTCTAATGTGTCGGGGAAATAGAAAATCTAGAGCCACTCTTGATCAAAAAAATCACCTATGAGAGAGAAGGGGCCTTCCAAAGGAGAATTGTATAGGCACAATTCTTTAGAAAACTCTTCAGAGCTGGGAGAGTCAGAGCTTCCCAAAGCGGGTGTGCTTGTTGAGGCGAAGAATGCGAGGAAGGAGTCACGTGAGATATCATCATTTACATAAGCGACGAGAGAGGTTGAGGACGCTTCGTGTCTACCTTTAGTCGATAAAGTAAGTATATTCTCATAGGAAGGTTCGAGATAAAACTCACTATCACACATGCGAGACTCATTGCGAGCTCTCACGAGTTCGTCTTGTATATCGACAATTCCATTCATGTGGGGGATTGTTGGATTTTTAAACGTTTAATGCTTGTTTTTGTGAATAAATTGTAATAAATATGTTTTAAATTAATGTTTTTTTTTTTTTGTGTGAATAAATTGTAATAAATATGTTTTAAATTAGTAACGTTTTTAGTGTGAATAAATTGTAATAAATATGTTTTAAATTATGTTTTGGAAACAGTTTGTATTCTCAGTGTACAAAGAGCTTATTTATTGGCTCTAGGGGGTGGCTTTGAAGATACAGGTTATGTTCTTTTGGTGACAGTGAAGGCTTTGTAGGTTCGTTGGTATAAATTTTTGAAGTGTGATTTCAGAAATTCGCAGTTAATTCGTTGTATCTGAGAGAGCGAACATCAATTGACACAACCACCAGTGATAAAGTCGTTTAAGGAAGCTGTATTTCGTACTTTCGAATCACTCTTTCCATTCATATTCGGTTTGTTGAGCGGGTTGTTTACTAATCTTAATTTCATTTTATTTATTGATTTGTAATTTAGAATTTGCTATCTTATATGGTGTGTTATATTTATGTAATTTATATAATTTCTGTTTACTGTATGTAATTGACCAACAGATGTAAGTTCAGATCCTTCAATCATCCATAGGAACATCGTCCACGAGTACACTATGGCCTGGATTTGGCGATCTCTTCCCAAAGCGATTTGAACTTTGTAAAATACAGTGATACTGAATCTGATCCTTGTCGGAGATTCATCAATTCTCTACGCAGTTGGATGATCCGAGGTCCATTACTCGTTTGGAACCTCTCATGCAGATTACAACAGATTTCAAAGGTCGATTTAGAGTACAAAATGCTTTTAGAGATCTCCTTGGAAACGGAATTCAGAAGCCAAGCAATGACTATATTGTTATTGCGTAGCCATGAATGGAGAAGTGGGTCGTCAGTAGCTGGAGGTCTAGTGATGGTGTCGTTAATAAAACCAAGCTCGTTTTTGACGGAAAGAGCTATCTCCATAGATCTACTCCACGAAACATAATTTTCTCCGGTGAGCAATTGAGAAACAAGTGTCAATCCCAGATTATCCGACTAATGAATGAAGAAAGGGCTTTGAGGATTGTCAATGGCAATCGAGGCATTCGAGCCCGTAGAAGAAGCCTCTAATCTGCCAGAAACTCGATCGTCCCCTATGCTGGTCATCGTTGGAGCACACAATGCTGATCAGAAGGTTATTTGCAACGACAATGGCGCTCTGATACCATGTTGCAAAACTAGGGCTTCGATGGTGTGAAGAAGGAGAAGATAGGTAGTCGATTAGAGAGAGAAAGATCCTCCTTTTCTGTTATAGAAATGATAAAGAGATTTACAAATATATACACCATAGTCCACGTCACCCGTGGTATGCAAAGAATATGATCTCACAATTACTAACCTAACAACCCATAATAGCCCAGAATTGCTTAACTAAATTACACATGTATGGTTTAACTAAACCATCAACCTATCTCTCTAATAACAGGGTAATACCTAATATTCATAAAGGTAAGAACTTAACATATTATTCTACTGAAAGACATTTTAGGAATAAAATTATCATTATACAAAACTGAAATATTTTTGAATGCATAGTTATTTAACTAAAATTAAAAAAAAATTAAGGCTGGACCACTTGCCCATGAAGCATCTTCATTGCAAGATATTGGAAGTTAAGTTATATACTCATACTAATGTTTTCTTTTTCAAAATTTTATTACATGAGTAATAAGTAATAAGACGTAAATATTTATATTCAAATTTATTTTTATCATATAAAACCGTTGAATTTTTGTAAAATTTATATTCACAAATGTTTTCATATATAATTATACAATGATAATTATAAAAATAATATAATGAATTAATATAATAATTCTAAAATAATAAAATACAAATAAATGAAATAAAAATTAAATATTATAATTTTCTTTTCATTGTTCTCGACACGTCTATTTACTTAAATATCACATGCCTTGTATTTATAATTATTTTAAATTTTATAGAATATATAGATATCACCAATTCAACGGAATGGGCACACGAAAGACACAATCATACAATGTAATATGCTAATTAAATAAATGTAAAAAATTAACAAAAATCAACTTTCATATCAATGAACTATGAATATTAGAAGATCAAGGATCCAAAGATATTTTTTTAATTCATTTAAAATATTAAAAGAAGCATTGATTTAAAAAAATTTCCACATAATTTTAACAAAATACAACTTAAGTCATAAAATCAACTAATTTACTTGCAAAGATTAGGAAATTGATTGCAATAAACAATGTTATACAACTTTCGTACCTATAAGACAAATGTACTTGACTTAATCTTAGTTTCCACTTGGCAATGACATGGCTTCCACTTTGACACCACATCACAAGTTATGCCAAATATCTTAAGGATATAAGGCTCCATTTGGAAACCAAAAAGTTATGACGAAAAAAAAAAAATACTAAGAAAAATGATATTCTTATATTTGGTTTTATAATGAAAAAAAGTAAATATAATTAGAATTCTTCAAAATTTTACATAATTTAAAATTTCTTTATTTTATATAATAAAGAGAAACCAATGAAATAAGTTTAAATAAACAAATAAAATTAATTTATTAAGTTTAAACTTATTTTTTTTCTTTCCTGGTAACAATATTAGAGCCTAAGGGCCTGTTTGGTTTCTGTTTTTTAAAATTGTTTTTGAGAACAGTTTTTTAAAACATAGAGAACACCATTTTGGTGTTCTCTCAAAACTTTACTTGTTCTTTGAATTTATTGTTTTTTGTGTTTTTCAAAGGAAAAAAAAAAAAAACTAGAAATCAAATTTGTTTTCCTTGTTCTTCTTGTTTTTTTAGAACAAAAAACAATTTTCAAAAATCATAAACAAATCGCCCTTAAAGTTTGTCTTCCCAACTTTTAATCCTAGCTCCGCCATTCCTAAATGTAGTCTCAGGGAATCTTAGAGTCTTTGGATCATGGGATCATACACATGCAGCAACTATTGACACACCAAAAGCAGAGCTGGCTAAAGACCGTGAGGAGGTCTCGTGAGTCGCCTTTAGATGTAAAGTTAGATCCTTTATTTCTCTTCAAAAATCGGGATATTTCGGTCTGGAGTCCTTGCCTTATTTTCTGAAGTGACCTCCTTTTATCAGAGAGGAAAGGGATCCACTTTACGTGGAAAGTGGGTAATTTCCTCCCAAATCGGAAGGGGAAGGTGGCGCATATCTCACATGCGGAGACTAGTTCTTCCTTTTAAAGGGAGGATCGGAGGAGAAGGTGGCGCATATATCGCGCGTGGGCCAGTTCTTTCGCACCCAAGCGGGCATATTTCCGGAATACTTCCTCCACAGAGGCAGCGTCACATTGAATTCACGTGAGGCATGGAAGTATGCTTTCTCAGGGGAATCCTATCCGTCATCACTTGTTAAATAGAAACTACCAGGGATGGCATCAGGGAATGTCATTATCCCAACTAGGAGGGATATCTAGATCAGGGCTCCTAAGTTGTGGCTCTAAGTTTATTTCATGGCCAGACGGATAAATGCATTTAATTGTAGCCTTTAGTTGTACTGGACCTGTTGACTAAGGGCTGGAGCGGCAGTGGTACCCTAACGCCCCTTTTTCCCTGCGGGGAGGGGCGGTAGTCTCAGGATTGGAAAAATAGAATATCTTAATAAAGTATATCATGAGTGGAGTAGGAAATCGATGTTGGTATGTTTAGATCTTGAATTTTCTTTCTTGGATGTGCATTAGATGTCAAGTGGTCGTTTGAGAAGACCTTGAGGCTGATGGCTGCTATAAAAGGCTGGAGGATGATGGGGTCCATTGTGCCACCTCTTATCCTTGTTTCTCCAACAGAGAAGGATAATTGAACATTGCCGAGAATCAGATTTGGTGGATTGCTACATGAAGGATGGTGTGGTGATAGCAGCGTGCTTTCAAATGTAGATAAGACGAAGATTGCATGGTTTTGAGCGGAGTTGGAATAGATTGTTCATGGTGCAGGTTGGCCTTTGGGTGGATTACGGCGGAATGAAATCATACGCATCCAAGGACCCCCTTTTTGGTAGTGATTTTGCTCTTGCTCCGTCTTCCTCTTCGACTCTACTCTTGCTTCTTCTTTGGCCCATTTCGATGTTGATTCGGACAAACTATGTAGCCACTTCAATATGATTGCTTAGATTTATTTACTTGGAAGGATAGATGTAATGACGAATGTCGTTTGGCGGTCGTAATAAAATCGTACTTTTTATTTATGTACTGTTCCTACTGATAATCCACAATACTTTACTTTCTATCTGAGGCATGGAAGGTAATCCATTGGCCATCGGTACAGGATATCCGGTGACTCTAATTAATGAGCATGTGGTGGGAAGCAACGAGGTTGGGATAACAAGAGGCCCACTAATCGTATTATACCTGTTGTGCCTAAGAGTTGGAGCGTCGCCAGAAGCGGGCGACTAGTGAGTGATAGGTTATCACACTTAATGCGTAGGCCTGGCGGTTGGTATGTAGGGAGTCATCATTGGGCTTTTCTTTTCCCCATTCTTATCATCCTCGGGTTTACATTCCTTTCACCAATTCAAAACCTTCTGCATATACACTGCTGCGACTTAGTGTTTGTTTTCGAATCGCTCTTCTAATCGTTTGTTCAGTTCCCATTTTTACAGGTAATCTCTTTCTCCCTTGTAAGTGTGTTGAATCTTTACTACCGGCCTTTATCCGGCTACGGGAGATACGGTATGAAGGAAAGGTAGGTCTAAGGGCTTATTAGGCTGGATGGTTTTGCCTAGGATTTGGTGATTTGCCTTTTACTCGTTTGAAGTGTGAGGCTTGGGGCTGATGCAGCTCTCTTTCTCAACCACGATATGTTTTGTAGAATGGTAAGAGGTGAGGAAAGCACTTCCCACCCGATTAGGCAAATTCGCGAGCGGGCCGCTAGGTAGCGTGTTTTCTGAAACCATATCGATCTTAGTACGACAATGGAGGAATTGAGAACTTACTGTGAGATCCTCGGTGACATTGACTTGAAGTTAATGGACGAGCCGAATGAGTCCACTCTGGGTGGGAACCTGATGCCGTGTTTTTGCAGAGCAGCTTGAGGCGACTTCGTTTTCCGGTCTTTGCCCTTGTTAAAAGCGAGTTTTGCATTTTACGGAATGTTTGTCGGCCCTTGTTCATCTGACATAATCCAAATTCTAGCAGGATGCGACTTTTTGAACTGTATACCAGTTTGACCTTTCCTTTGAGTGAGATTTGTTTTCTATTCTTTGAAGCATTCAGCCAGGGTGGATCTATCGTGATCTGGATTCGGGGCTGCAATTCGTGAATGGACTCCTGATTCCCTAAAGAAACGAGAGGCAAAGAGGTTATTCTAGTGAGGGCCTTGGGATTGGAACTAGGAGCTCTCCGGCACTATCGTTTAATCTTAGGTCCATGATCTTTCCCGGGTGTGTGTAGGAACTACAGTAGAGGCGGGATTTAGATACACCGCGTGTCTTTACGGCGTGAGCGGATTATGAATTCAGTGCGAGGAAAAGTGGAGGTAGATTGGTACGGTGGGCGAAGGCGAGCCTCGAGAAGATTCGTAGACTGTTAGAGGTTTCCGAACAGGAGCGTCATTATAAGGTTCTTCTCACATTAAAGAACCTTGCTGATGTGAGACGGAGCCCCGCTCCCCAACAGTCTTCCGATTATCCCTCGTGCGTTGCCCTTAGAGATTGTGGACGGGGAACACTTCATTACCTCTGATCTGCTAAGTTTACTCGCGGGCCGTGCGCCATCAACTTGGGACCCAGAGGCTGAAGCATCACACCGGGAACAAGCGTCACGGGCCTCGTCTATACCATCGACCTCTACTAGCGGATTCCAGTGCAGTATACGGGACCCGGTCGGAATGAAAATTATCCTTAGGTGGGGCTTCTCTGCCAAGAAAGGGGACCCGGTCACGCCTCGAGTATCATGAATCGGAAAGAGGGGACAAGCAGTGAAGGGAGTACTCCGGGGCTAGTGGAGAAGATTTTATACCTTGGGTTCGATCCCGAACCCAGCAGATATACACTTTGGAAGAGGAAGAAGAGATAGTGGGGTTGCTGATGGGTCTGTAAGTGGAAGCGAGGCGACAGGGAGGATATCTTAGGAGGGAGGCGATCGGTGAAGGATCGAGCCGGCTCCCGAGGATGGGGGTTCGGAGATCTGAGGGCAATCGTGATTTCGGAGCTCGAGGCGAGATCTGGACAGTAGCGGGTCGGAGGACATGTCGCCCGTGGAGACGAGGGAGAGTACTCGGAGTTAAGCTGTATTCTGAGGTGGTCGCCCTCTGACCGGTGGAAGGCTGCCGAGCGTGCTAAGCTTATGCGCTACCCGAGACACAGAGCCATTGGCGCTGATCGGACTACCTTTGCTAAACTCTTATCTCCCCCTGCATTGGCCTGGCCGGTGGAAGAAGTAGCGAAACACGAGACTGTGACGTCAAGCTCATCCTCCACCACTAGAAGCCTTTCAATGGGGAGAATGCAACGTAGATCGTCCCAGGCGACTTGTACTAGAAAACCATTCTGAATGCTCGTAATTATGCGGGAAGTTAAATTTGGGTGAAGAGTATTCGATGGCGGTTCTGTGGAGTCTTATAAAAGAGGATATTCGGTAGATAGTCCGGGACGGGATCACGGTCGCAAGCCGTAATTTCGTCCAGTCGGCAGAGCTGGTAAAGTAAATCTTATAAAAGCTCTGAAACCATAGTTTCTTAGTCTTATATCTACGGTTCTTTGGTCATCATTGCCGTCGAGACATGTCCACCTAACACGTGAGTTTGTCGGTGGCTAAGGGATGCGAGAGAGGCTTGTTGTATGTTCGGTCGGGACTTTACGCACGGGAGGCTTGGACCTCTTTAAAGAGGTTGATTAAGCACTTGGCCATTTGGGAGGCTGGAGCTGAAAGCCCAGGGATAGGGCGCTCGGCGGAGGAGAGGGATGTCGTCTGACATGAAACGGTGATGGCGCGGTTGGAGACCGAGGCGGTGAGCAATGCTCGGGAGCAGGTGGAGTTGGAATTGTCCAGGTCGATGTTCCCACCGGCTCTGATAGGATGGTGTTGTTGAAGGTTGAGTCGAACTTGACTCAGCTCATTGATGCCAGGCGAGCTGCGAAAGAGGCTTGCAGGAGGGTGGAGGAAGAGAATAGTTGCCTAACGGATGAGTGACTGTCCTTGCTTATGGAGCTAGGGGCCATCAAAGAGGACTTTGCTGCTTTTCGGGAGAAGAGTTACGATGAGAAGTCGGCACTGGAGGCGGAATTTGATGCAAGCAGTGATGTGATTTTCGACTATGGCTCGTCTGGCGTAGCTTGCGCATGATATCGTGGGGACAACCTATGATCGGTCGGGATGCGGTTACATCAACGCCTTTGCCTCACAGAATTTTTGTGAATCTTGATGCCGGGCTCTTCGATGCAATCTTGCATTTCTTGAGCCGTCGAGACCTCTTGGAGAAGATTTACCAATCAAGGATCTCAATTTGCTAAGGAAGGTAGATATTCTACGGGCAGATTATTCGTTGGATAAGGAACCCAAGGTTGTTGCAGAGGGCTAGGGCTAGAAATTGTCGTTCGCTCGTCGAGCGTACTCTCTTTGCCAGACATTTTATTCCCCGTTTTTGTAACTTGACGTTTTGAAAGGCATTTTATCTTTTGCTTTTTGGAAAAAATACTTTCTTTCGGTTTAGCCCAGTAGAGTTATAATTATCGATCGGTGATATATCTCGTGCAGTGCTTGCGGGATATTATCGCGAGAGTTGTGCTATTATCAGGGTGCATTGTGCGAATCGGTCTGCTACCTGTGGGCGGATAGAACTACCCAGGTGCCATCGCGGGCTTTAGGCGTCGGTTAAATGTTATTTAAGCGAAATGGATAAGGTCATTTTCTACGCCACCCGGACTTTAATTTGACCAGTTAGATGTTATCTAACTGAGCCGGGTAGGTCATTTTCTGCGCCACCCGGACTTTAATTTGACAAGTTAGATGTTATCTAATCGGGCCGGATAGGTCATTTTTTGCGCCATCCAGACTTTAATTTGACCAGTTAGATATTTGTCTAATCGATTTGGATGAATCATTTTTACGTCATCGGACTTTAATTGGACGGGTTAAGATGTTATCCCTACTTGGGCGGATAAGGTCATTTTTGGAACATCGGACACAATTTGACCGGTTAGATGTTATCCTAGCCCAGGCGGATAGGTCATTTTTGCGCCATCCGGGACTGGTCGACTAGTTGAATGTTATCTAAGCGGCAAGACAGAATCATTTCTCACGCCACCGGACTTTAATTTACCTTGCGAGAAGGGGAAAAATAGGCGACATGTATGCTGTATATTGAATCATTCTTTATTGATAATACCTCTTAAGATATGTAGCGTTTACATTCTGATGCGGGGCTCCGTCAGAAGTTTGTCTAATGCGTATGATCCGGATTGATCGACACGTGTCACAAGATATGGTCCTTCCCAGTTGGGTTGGAACTTTCCTGCATTCGGATCAGCTATATTCTCAAACACTCTTCATAGGACCAGATTCCCTGGTTGGAACGTTCGAGGCTTGACCCTTTTGTTGTAAGAATTTTCTAACCGGCGCTAGTAGGATGCTATGCGGATTATAAACACTCTCTAATTCATCGACATATCCCAGATCATAATGTCATCTGCCTTCCCAGTTAAAGGGGCGTTTATTCGAGATAGTAGGCATGCCATTTTAAAATGGGATTATAGCTTCATAAGTAGTAATTGCAAATGGGGATATCTGGGTGGATTCACGATGCGATGGATCTGTAAGCGAGGAGTGCCACCAGGGTTCATCTGTTTGCCTTCATTTGAATCAATGGCTTCTTAGTACATTAATAAGGGTTTGTTTTGAAGCCATGACCATTTTCTTTCTAACGGATCTTAGGTAAATTGGAGTATAGATTTTTATCTTCAATTCATGTGAGTTTTTGATAGACGAAATTTGTCGAATTGGGGCCGGATTGTCGAACCGTTGAGTTAGGGATGCGAGGCGGCCTTATTCTTCGAATAAGCGAGCGAAATCCTTATCTTTGATGGGGAGGAATGCTTGACCTCGATCCATTTCTTTGAGAATAGTCCAGTGGCCGCCAATAACTTCTTTTGGCCAGGGAAGTGGCGGTGGTCAGTATCATCGATTCCCCATTGAAGCGAAGGGCGAGGCTTGAAATAGAAGTTAGTCTTTACAGATGATTTGTGAGGGTCGGAGCGAGTATTGCGACAATCACACTTTCTAGTATAATTGGCGACATCAGCCCTCATGGTTGACCAATAGTACCCTTGAGTATGGGCCCGATGGGCTAAAGTTCTACCGTTAGAATGATTTCCACATATCCCTTCATGCAGCTCTGCTAACACATACTTGCTCTGTTCGGGCGTCAGGCATTTGAATCTGAGGGCGCTACGGATCGCAGATAACTCCCATCCAGCTAAGAGGAGAATCTGGTAGTGGACTTTGAATTTTATGGGCCTTATTTCTCGCTAGAGGCGCTTTTTGTGCTTAGATAGCAAAATGGGGTCCATCCATGAAGGGGATTCTCATCCTGATTTATTTGTGGGGATCAATTGAAGAAAGCGGCCGATAGTGATAGCGGAAATATAGTTCGATGAGTGGCAGTGACCACGAGCAGACATCGCCCTTTACGTTCTGATCCTTGGAATGTGCTCTAGTTTCCAAGCGAAAAATTTGCTGTATTTGTTTCAAACCGGGACACATATTTCACCATTCGGGGTCTCGAGTTCGAATTCTTCAGTGCTGACCCTGGCCCAGGAATCATTGTGGATGAGAGACGTCGACAAGCGAGTGTTACTAGCTCAAGCCCGGGAAGGCCTTGTATTCCGATTCATTGTTAAAGGCACCAAATCCGAGTCGGATTGCCTGTTCAATCTTATCCCTGGATGGGGATCTTAAGCGTAAGTGATGCAGCCCGGTTTGTCTAGGCAGCTCGGTCGATGGTAAGTATCCACCAATCTGGCGTCAGGCGTGCTTTTCGGTTGGGGGATACGCTATGAAGTCGCCACTTGAAGCATCATCCTTTTGAAAGCCTTGGCACATCTTTGGATGCCGTGTCGCTTGGATTCGATTACCTATGACCAGTCTTCCCGTCATCGGGCTTATGTATAGTGCTCCGGAGAGGGAGGTCGGTTAATACAACAATGGGATGTGCCTGGAAGTAAGGGTGAAGTTTCTTGGCTTCTATCCGGAGGGCTAAGGCGGCCTGCTCAAGACAGTTGTACTTGGTCTCTGCATCGGCTAAAGATTTGCTGATGAAGAATACAAGCCTCTATTTACCGTCTTCATTCTCTTTGAACAATGCGACCTTATTTCTTTGTATTTGGAAAGCGCAGTGAGCCCGAGAGTCTGATTTGGTGTGGGACTTGTGAAGAGTAGGGGTTCATTGCAAATCTTTGCCAGTATGGATAAAAGATCCCATTCTTCATTCCATCCCGGCCTGATTAAGCTCCCTTAGGCGGTAACTTGACTTTAAGAGGTCACGTGAATCGGAAATAAAGCGTCTAAGCGACTAATGACCCCTTACGATTAGGTTGCCTCTTTTCTAGGGCTCGGGACAGGAGACTCCTAAGATGACTAATTTGGGAGGGGTTGGCCTTGATCCCCCTCTGAGTCATCATGAATCCCAGGAACCGACCTGCATTGACCCCGAATGCACATTTTGCGGGATTGAGTTTCATACAGAGTAGGTCTGAAGAGGTCGAATGCACATTGCAAATCTTGTATGGTCAGTAAATCCTTGGATTTTGTCGACCATATCATCTATATATATTTCCATAGTTTTCCCGACGGTGGCTAAAACATCTTGGTTGCAATCTTTGATAGATTGGCCCAGGCATTCTTACCAGCTTAGGATGGCGTTACATTTGTAGCAGAATAGCAGAGTGAGGGAGTGGTGAAAGAGCGTTTTCTCCGTCGGTGGGTACATAGGGATCGTGTTAGCCGGAGAATCACGTCTAAGAATGATAACATACCATGTTCGGCCAATCACGTCCAACAATCTGATCAATGCGGGCGAAGCGAGGAAAGGTATCTTGGACACGCGTGGGTTAAGATCAGGTGTAGTCTGCGTACGCCATTTGCCTCCTCTTTGGGACTACCACCACGTTAACCAAGCCATTCAGTATTTACTTCTCTGATAAAACCAACCAAAGATTGGCCCACCTCGGTTTGGATGATCTGATGGTGATCCGGGTGGAAGCGCCGTACTCTCTGCCGAACAGGTCTGGCGGATGGGAGAACGTTCAACTTGTGGGAAGCGTTCACGGGGCTTATCCCTGTCATGTCCGAATGGACCCAGGCGAACACATCGGCGTTAGCCTTTAGTACTTCTTGCAGCCGGCCCCTTTCTTCTTCGGTCAGGAGGGAACTAACATAGGTGCACCTGTCCGGGCCGCTTATGAGCATAGATTGCGGATCTGGCCGATTCTCCTTATCTTGAGTGGCCGGACGGAGGCTTTAGTGCTATGAGAGGCGATGAGTTTCGGGAGGCGAACCTTGGGGCCTTTACCCTTTATTTTGTGAATTGACAAGCGTGCTGCTTGATGTGCGGCTAATTGGCTACCTTGGAAGTCGGCTTTGCTGGATGCGATGAGATAGCGATGGATTTGGTGGTAGGTTGGGGATTGCTTTCATGGTATGTAGCCGAGTTCGGCTATGTAGCATTGTATGGAGCTGAATCTTCAACTACTAAAAACAACTTCTTGAGTTACTAGTCACGCCTTTACGAAGATCAATATCACCAGATTAGTGTGGTGGATCCATTGAATCAGGATAAGACTCTGACGGTGAGATGGCGAGGCGGGACTTTCCATTTACTATCTGAGTGGGAGGTGTAACAACTCAGTGCAGAATCTCAGTTCTCTTTTTCCTTTTTTCTGATGCTTCTATTTGATTTTTTTCTTTTCTCCTTTTCTTTTTGGAGCTCATTGTTTGTGTCACTTCACTCTAACTTTTAATAAATATATTTGTTCTTTTTTTCATTTTTCTCTTATGTTTCTTTAATAATCTCATTTAGTGTAATTTATGAATGGAACTAAGGTATTCAGTGAATGTTGAATTAATTTCTTTGTGGAGATTTAGTGTATCAAAGTGATTTCATTTGCAATGTGAAAGAACTGAGCTATCAGCTGAAAATTTTATTTGCAAACTCTAAATTTTCCCTTTTTCTATTCTTGCTCAACAATGTGAGATTCTTAGACACTCTTTTGCAGGGTCCTTTCATCGTCCTCTGCTCTGAGCTTTCTCGCCTGTCTTGGAGTAGAGGATTTCTGTTTCGATTCTTTGGAAAGAGTTTTTCTTTTTCCATTCAATTCTATTTCAAGTTATTAGTCACTTAGTGTGATCATGGTATCTGTAATTAAACTGAACGAACCCGATAATACCTTTATTTGCAGGGAATTTTCGGATTCATAGTTCAACATAATTATCTGGGAATCCTCTTTCAACCATGCTTTATGTTATTGGTGTGGGTTCTTCATGAGAACTAAAAACCATGTTGTCAACTCTTATCTAGGGAATAGTTATTTGCAATTTTGGAATGTTAGTAACTGGTGTTCTAGAATCTATTATGTTTTGAATGTAAGAATCAATGTTGATTTAATGATAAAACTGTATGTTTCTTGCTACATCATCTTATGTTAATAATTTCAGTTACATTGGTATGGGGAAATATTGTTTTTAGGGCTTGAATAAGTGAGTATTCAAATGCCATTAAGCTATCATATAGAATGTCAAAATATCATTGCCAAACACAGATGCAAGCTTTTAAGTTAAATACTTTTACGATGGAGAATGTGGCTTCAAAGTTTTGCTTTCTTTGGTTTTCAGGTTGGTTCTTCTGTATAAAAATTTACTTAGCTTTAGTTGTGATGCTGAGAGGAAAAGGAAGAAGCAGATAGCAAGCATGTTAGCAAAAGGAGACATAGTAATGTCTACAAGAAACATCTCAAATTCGTTTTGGGCTAAGCATCAAGAAGACATGGAATTGTACAAACAGTAGAAGGATGAAGAAGATGAAAATCTCAAGAGGGGAGTAAAGGAGCTAGCAGATGAAAATTCAGAAACATGAAGCATTACAACTGCTCAAGAAGAAAGAGAAAATCGAAAATATGATCAAGATTAGCACTTTGTCATCGTAATTTTGTGGGTATTGTTGTTTTCCAATCCTATTCAACAGGTGATCGAATTATATACTGTTAGGATCTATAGAAGAGCAAGAAGAATCCCTATAAGAAGAAAAAGGGCAACACTAATCTAAACAAGCCTAAGAAGCTAACATCTTCTTTCCTTCTTTTCAGGTATATATCAATCAGGAATGTTATTTGGGAAATTCCTACTTTTCGGATTAAGATTCAGTATGTAACTTGTTTTATGCAGCAAAGAAGTTAGGAAAAGTTTTATGCAGGAGAGACTAGGAATAAACAACTCCATCGTCAATACTGATTTCAGTGAAACGGAAGGTATTATCATCTTTCCTTTCTCCTCCAGAGCGTGACATTGAAATTTTTTAACAAATTTCTTTTTGGAAATTTACCCATTTGGGCCGTTTTATATAGGAGTTGGATGCGCAAGAGAGGAAAATCTGGAATGACAAAGTTATGGAAGCAATGGAAGCATACCAGAAGGAACTTGAGGAATACAAGAAGTCTGCTGCAGCCATGGCTGACAAGCAATAGCAATGAAGACTGGGAAGTGTTGTCCATGTACAAGTGGTTATGTTGAACATAAAGTAGAATGTCTATTTCTTTTGTTGATCTAGTATTCCGTTATCTTGTAATGTTACCACCTGATGGGAAATCTGTGAAAATTCATAGGTTAGGACTATTAGGACTAACTAGTCACGACACAATTCCCCTTTTGATCAATTTATTGTGGTTGCCTCCAGTTTCTGAAGTTTACAATTGGTAAATCTAATATCCTTCAATTTTTCTAACTTCATTTTCCTAAAGAAGTTTTGGGAACTAAAGCAGATTTTCCAGAATCTCTTCCAGAAGATGGTGAATATAATTAGAGTGATAGCTTCCAAAGAGGAAGAAGAAAAGCAAACTAAAAGTACCGCATTTATAAACAAGGAAAATATAAAAAATCAATACATTTGTTTATTGATCCCCTTTATAGTAGCAGTCATGAACATACCCCATCTATATCCCCAAAAAAAACCCATTTATAGTCGTCACTTTTAGTTGTGGCTAGGAAATGATTCAATCCGTAGTCGTTTCTTTTAGTTGCATACAAGAACTGACCCCATCCATAGTCATTCCTTTTTAGTTGTGGCCAATAAATGGTCTCATCCATAGTCGTCCCTTTTAGTTGTCTAAGAATTGACCCTATCCATAGTCATTCCTTTGAGTTGTGGCCAGCAAATGGCGTCATCCACAGGCCCCATCAACTTTGCACCACTTTTCGTAGGGGCCAAAATAAAAATTGCAACTATAAGTTATTGTCACACCCCCTATGGTCACGCTTAGTTACAGCCCAGTTGCTTTGCATCTTTATGATATAGTTGCACTTAGCCTTCCTTTTGGTTGGGGTCAATGACCCCAACTAAAAGCTCATTTCCTTGTAGTGAGGCTTCTCAGTAAGTGGCATCAGAGCCATGTTCAAGCTTAACCATGTGGGTGGAAACCGAATAAAATGATGTGATAGGCTCCCTTGGCATATGGTAATTTATGTAAGGCGTGTGCTTGAATACAATGAAGGAAACCTTGGTTTGATGAGAGATTAAGTTGAACCTTGTTCAAAGGGAGGATTGTTGGGTGTGTACCCAAAGTCTCACAACGTCCCACATCGATTATGAATGAGAAGACTTATGAGTATATAAACATGGATAACATCTAATTGGTACGAGACCTTATGAGAAAAAAGCCCAAAAACAAAACCATGAAGGCTTAGGCTCAAAATGGATAATATTATATTAATATGGATGTGAAATAGGTCCACAAGGCTTCCCAACAATATACCTTAACATTGTAAAGCAATTAATTAGGCATATTATTTCAAAGAGGTAGCAGTAGCTCAACCCACCTACAACCTCATAGCTCCAACTTTCTTGATGTGTTATTAGAAATTCTCTTTACAAACAAAACTACTAAATCAACTCATTGGCCAAAGTGATTTAGCTTTTTTTTTGCTACCTATCCTGTGCTGAATCTTAGATCATTTTCTTAGTCCTCAAGTGCAAGCAAACTTATAAATAAATGAAGCAAAAGAGAAATGGATAAGTACATTTTGTAGCAAAAAATTAATAAACCATAAGCCTAGAAAATGGTACATCCCTGGCAAGAGTAGACCTATATTAGCCAAAAAGACCAAAAATGAAATTTAGAAATGAAGAAAATAGGATATAGATCTAGAAGAAACAAGTAATTATATGAATGCAATTTATTGGTGGGCAACCATTCTAATTGAATAGTTTTAGCATCACCGATGAAACTAATTTATGATGAACCTTCCAAAGTACTAGATAGATTTGCTTGCAATATCAGAAAATTTCTTCATATAGAAAGTAGTTTGTTGAACCTACCATTCTCTATTCATTGGTGAGAAGTGGAGACCTAGAACCCATAAGTTATTTACCATTGAGGTAATCGTGGTTCCAGATAATACTCTCTAAACTTAACAAAATTGAGTTTCCATCCAAAGTGAAGGGTGGTTCTAGGACTTTCCTAATGCATCACAAAGCCATCGAGAGCTGTAGAACATCAAGGAAGATAATTTATTATTCTCAATTAGTTTCCTAAAGAAGATTAAAATCAGAATTCCAATAATCTTTACTAAAGGGTTTATAAGTCTAGAAGAACTCTTGACCAACATTTTGCCCACTTAGCTATATATTTTATGAACCAGGTCTCATATGGCTTGTATTGTTCACGATAACATAACTCCAAGATTTCCTTGTGCCTTGGACTTGCATACATTGCTTCATCACTTCACATGAAACATATACAAAAGAGCCAAGTGTATCTCCTATAATGAATATAGAAAAAAAAAGACAAACTTTGAGGTATGATAGCAGATCAAAAAATCAAAATCATTGAAATTAAAATATTTACATATTCTATAACAGCATAACAAATATTTTAACTAATTTCAAACACTTGCACACTGTTCATATTGTGCATAAATTGTAAGTTGTTCTTAGATCCTCATAATCTTAACACAAACATACAAGATAAAAAATATAGATATTATAAACATCAATAGTGTGCATGGATGATTCAAATAGCTTGTTGATTCAAGGGCTGAATTGCACATACCAGAAAAGTTATGTTTATTTAAATATTATAAGTATGCTCAGTGAATGCCATAAGCCACCAGATTAGAGGTAACTGTAAATTTATTCAAATTAGTGGAGAGAGGAATAAGGAAAACAATCCTAAATAGGAGTAGTTCAAAAGAATACTATTTATTGCAATTTACAACAATAGCACACAAATTCATCAATAATGGTAAGTAAAACCAACCCACTCTATATGTTTAGCTTCTACGCCCTACAATAATAAAGCCAACATATTTTTGGTCCCTAACAAGACAAGACTCAAACCTAAAACCTCATACACGTCCAGATCAATCCCTTGCAACTTGAGGCATGCATTAAAGACTTCCCCATCATTAGTTGTTCAGATTGTAAGGAGAGAAAAAGAAGTATTTAAATGGCTCTGAACTAGCATTTGTTCAAAGAAATTTGTGAATAAGAAGACTATACAATTACGTCATTAAAAAATGTGTAATATTAACATAATAAACAAATTGTTAAATAGCAAAATCCGAACCATCCTGTTACATGTGTGTTGAACTTTACAAGCAATGCCATTGAAATTCAACATAACATACATCTTTATGATCTTTATGCCATTGAACTTTACAAGCAATGCCATAATACATCTTTATGCCATCTCAAGGAAACTTATGCAGTGCTGACATGTGTCAAGTGAGATGAAAATAAAAGAGAACTTACCAAAACTTTCAACACTGAAATGGATCCAGTCCAATGACCCTCATTGCTAGGATTTGATTCTTCAATCCATTTTTTGGTGGAATCTATGATACTTAAATAGGTCACTCCAGATGCAAAAGAACCATTAAGCCCAAGAGTTATACCTCTATAAAATCCTATAAACAAAAAATTAGTTCAGAGCAAGCATATGAAATGGTGTGACCATGCATGCTGACATTGGATTAAGAAATTAATAACTTTAGTAGTTCAATTTTTACATGATGGATACGATGCATATTAATATTGAAAAAACATTAACTACTTCGTGAATTCTCACTATCTTAAATAGTCAGAAAAACCCAAAGTGTCAGAGAAGCATGCCCACAAAAAGATTTCAAAATTCAAGAAGAGTACATAAAAATGATTGTTCTTACCTATAGGAAATGAATAAGTGATTTTGACTTTTATAAATGAACATGCATATATTCACTTAAATAGACATGTAAAAGAAAACAAATAATAACAAAAATGAAAAGATGATCACTTTTCAGCCCCGTCGACAGCTCAGTTTTATGGCGCAAAACTGAATTAAAATTGGGGTTTTCCAAAAAAATAGAACCGCTCCCTGATAATTGTCGCTACAATACAGGTTGAAAACTTGGAAGTTTTCTGAATCTTGGATAAACAAAAGATAGAGTATATTCATTGGGATTCAAGTCATTTTAAAATTGATTGTAGAGGAAATGATTCTTGATTAGGGATAATTGAAAAACTTGTGTTTTTGTGGGATGTTTCAGATGAATGACATGTGAATATTCTATGGGTGAGACACATGGAAGATATGGATAACAATCTTTAAAACTCATGTGCAATGCATCAGTTCTCATATATTGAGTTGTGCTGTGGATCAGATAATGTGACACATTTAGAGAGCTATATGTGAGTTGTTAATGCAGGAGGGACAGAAGAAGGAAAGAAAGGGGTGGAGAAGGAAAGAAAGGGGAAAGAGAAGGAGGAAGGAAAGAGAGGGAGGAAGAAGAAAGGAAAGAAGAAAGAGAAGAAAATGAGGAAGAAAGAAAAGGAAGAGGGAAAGGAAAGAGGATAAAGAGGAATGAGTGTCGCCTTGATAGAGCAGACACAGACCAATGAAGAACACGTCTTGCTCTCTGAAGGTGGGTTTCCTCTACTACGGTTCATTTCACGCCTAGGGGCATGAGGGCCCT
Source organism: Tetrastigma voinierianum (assembly GCA_016808115.1). Lineage (NCBI taxonomy): Eukaryota > Viridiplantae > Streptophyta > Magnoliopsida > Vitales > Vitaceae > Tetrastigma > Tetrastigma voinierianum. The sequence continues at coordinate 84,958 of JAEQBH010003439.1, forward strand.
GCGATTTTGCCCCACGCTGAGCGGAGTATTTCATTGTAGTCTGTTTTTAGTTTGTGGGGACGGTCATAGGATGAGTATATGGTTACCAGGACCATCGAGGCCCGAGCCACAGCGTCCCTAAACTGAGCAAAATCTCGGTAGAATGGAAAATGGGGGTATGCCCGAATTTTCGCACCACTCATGCGAATCGACAACATTAACTTCGGACAGTCATAACTTTCTAGTTTGAACTTTGATTTGTGCATTCTCGGACTCTACGGAAAGCTTGTTGAGTCTAGAATTTCATAAGATGAAGTGCTCAGCTAAACCATGAGCTGGCGAGTGAGGCTGATCCGCAGACTGAGTTGAGGAATGAAAAGGGTCTGATAAGTTTGGAACTTATTTTGAGCGGACATATCTAAAATGCTCGAGAACTCTGTATGGCTGAACATGAAATTGCTTGTTGAATTTTGGCGTGATATTTGTAAAATCTGGAATTTATGGACTAAGTCTAGATTTTTTCGAGGCCAAGGATGGCCGGATTTATGGCCAGGAATGGCTAATGTGTGTTATTATTGTAAATTTAATAATATGTTAATGTGTGAAATTATGTGATATATGTGGGATAAAAATGAAAATAATTATATTAATTAAACATAATTTATCCATGACACTTGACATGTAATATGTGATTTATATGTTGCATGTGACACGTAGCATACATGCTTAACATGAAATGACGCCTAATGACACTTACGTACATTTATGCATGGGGATAGCATGACATGGGTGTGAGTGTATGGAAACGATCAACCCTGTGTTTGGGGTTCGATGGTACATCGAAGGCAAATGATTCTCGGAGGCACATCCCTTTATATGTATATATATGCATATATATATACATATATATATATATATCCTAACCAAGTAGAAATAAGTAGTTTGAGGTGTCATAGTACTTCTTGGAATTGGCCAAAATACGTATAGGAGATTGTCCACGATTACTTCTCGGAGGATGACTGAAGTACGATCGGAGGCTAATCGCCTTATATTTGAAAGGCTTGTCAATAAAAATAAAACAAAAGATTTTGTTTGGAAAAAGGGTCATGGGCCAGGCAGCTTTATGACGGTTTTTCACACTTAGCATATGCATGAGTGAGGGAATCAGTGAAGACTCGAGATTGGGTCATGATTGGTTGCATCTTATTAATGATATGTAGGCATTTAGGTGTGTGATTGTGTAACTGGCATTGCATGTGCACTTAGGTGGGGAGTAGTAGCGTAAGGAAATATATCTTGAACTTTGCTCCTTGGTCGATCGATCACCCTTCCCGGTGCACGAGGGCCTTCGCTCCTTTGGTAGTGAGTATGATGAGACCCGGGTTGTGGCCTGAACCTTTATGTTTGTAAATATGTTGAGACCCGATCTATTTTGATATATTTTAGCTTGTAAAGAGTTGTATATCAAACTCTTGTATGAGTATATATGGAAAGTTGTATACATTTTAGAAAATACCAAGAAGTAGGTTCCTGAATGAGATTGACCAGCGTGGACATCGGATCATCCGACGCCCACAAATATTCCGTGGGTTGATGGGTTGTCAATTGGACCCCCGGGTTGGGGCATCACATTATGTACCATCAGAATTATAGTTTTTTAGTTCTAAGACAACAATTTTGGTTCAATGAATAATGGATGCACAGTGCACAAACACTCTCCCAAAATAAATTAATCAATACTAAGTTATTAGCGAATGAAACAACACTTTCCAAACATGAATCAAAAATCATTTCCAAGAATAAACTTACCCTTATAGAGATTTAAATTCATTTGTTTCAAAGTCAATTTACATCTCCGTACATTGAATTGTTGTTTAACACGAATACATCCTTATTAACAAAAATACAAACATTATGTATTTGGGATAGAATGTTGAATGTGATATCACTCACAAATAAGATACTACATCATCATTATCATTAAAAATTTGATTGACTAGCTTGTTGAGAGGAAACTTACTACCAACTTCAGACACCTGTAATACCTATTAAAAAAAAACTTCAAACGCCTACAATCATTAGTTGAATTTAAGAAATGTACTAGTTTAGAGATAAAATTGTTATTACAAATTTTAGGTTAACTTAAAGATAATAGTGTCATGGGATAAATTATAATAGAAATCAATAATGGCAAGGTTTGGTGATTTACAACCAATGTTTTAAAAATCGGATTGGATCGATCGGTTGTATCGTGAATCGGCAACAAAACAAGTCTGGCTCAAAGGTTTAAATCGTTTTTCAATAAACCATTTGTAAACCGGTCGAATTGATGGTTGAGCCAGTCAAATCCATTTATAATTATTTTTATTTTGAATAATATATTAATTATCTATTTATGACGTTACCCGTTCAACCATGGTTTGATCGTCGGATTCAATCAGTGAATCGTGAACCAATAACTTTTTTTGTTCAATTATTGATCCAGTTTTTAAAACATTATTTACAACAAAATAACACACATGTCTAACCACTAAATGAGAGGATAATTGGAACATGCATCAAGATGTTTTAATGTTTTTACACTTAAATAGTTAAATCATACTTAAATATGCATAATACAATCATGAAAAAAGAAGGTATAAGTAAGTTGCATGCTATACTTACTGAATTCATCAATCAAATATATGTTACTTGCTTGCAGGGCATTGAATTAATCCCAAGGAAGCTCGACCATAATCTATTCATCTCTGCATTCAAAACATCAGGCATTCCCTATATTACATAAACACACATTTCTTAGATTAATAAACATAACGGTGTATAAATAAAATAGAAATAATTTAAACTTACTACACTATCGTGAGCTATGAGATTTCTTAAAAACACAAAATGTGACCAAGCAATGTTAGAATATCGAGAATTCCCCAATTAAAAACCCTAATCAATTCATAGTCATAGACTTGTCCAAAATGATTTTTTATCGTATTAGTTAATGAAGGATGAATACATTGATATCTTCTAGCCAAATATTCCAACTAGTTCTTTGCTAATGTCTTTTGACTTACTATGGCATATCTAATTATAAACACGTAGGCAATCAATCGAAAAGATGTACGACATGAGGATTTTTTTTTAAAAAAATAATATTTTTAAAAAATAAATTTTAAAATATTAGAGTTAAAAGAATATTTAGGGAATTATGGTAGATTTGGCCACGTTAGTATGAACTACATATATGCATATATTAAAAAAAAGATTTTTTTTAATCGATAAAAATAAAAGGATTTTACACTGAAATCGTGTTTTCAAAATACGATTTCAGAATTTTACATTGAAATCGTGTTTTGAAAACACGATTTCAGAATTTTACACTGAAATTGTGTTTTGAAGACACGACTTTTGAATTTTACACTGAAATCGTGTTTTGAAGACACGACTTCATAATTTTACACTGAAATCGTGTTTTGAAAACACGACTTCAGAATTTTACACTGAAATCGTGTCTTCAAAACAGGACTTCAGAATTTTACATTATGTCTTTAAAAAAACATGGTTTCATAATTTCTGTGAAATCGTGTTTTGAAGACCGACTTAAAATTTTACCTTTGAAATGGTGTTTGAAGGCCATGAAACTTAGTCTACGTTGAAATCTTGTTTTAGAAGATCTGAACCAATTTTACTGCTGGTGAGAAATGTGCTTGGCTAGCATTTGAGTACTACATTGAAATGGTGTCTTGAAAACATGAAATATCTATGTAGCACTGCGCACTAAGTGCCATAGATTCCTAAATAGTTATTTTTGTACCTTATTTTAAATAATATTTTTTAAAATAATAGTATTATTTTAAAAAGCCCTACGACATGAAGGGGCCAAAAGTATGGGATGTCTATGCACAGTCTCAAAAAATTGTCTGTAAAACAAATGAAATCCAATAATTAATAATTATAATAAAATAAAATAATGAATATAAATTAATATATTAATAATCTTACCTATCATCTCCTTCTCGTTCTCATAAAATTTTAATAAGTAAAAACGAATCTCTATATTAATTAATTTCAAGATCCTTGTACCTACTATTCAAAATATTTCTTAGTAGTAGTCTAATGCTATTTGGGATGTCCCATAACATTCCATTGTCATCCCCAATTCTATAATTTTTACTTGATCATTTACTATCACTACATTATGAATATCAAATTCAAGTAGCTTACCTTGTGATATCATGTAAAGAATGGTCATAAACATGTCACTACATAAAAAATATTAAATAAATAAAACATATCAAATAAAAAAAAATACAAAAAAGAGAAATTGGTTAAGAAAATACCATAATATTTGTTTATAATCCTCGGTATGCAATCACTTGGCCAATTACAAGCCCATTTTGTGTAATCCAATCTTCTAAGCTGTTATGTTTTAAAAAAATGAGTGTGGTTGTCATCGATGTACTCAATTCTTTAAAACAATGATATTCATTTAGGATATATTGTTAATCTAAATCTGTTACAAGATTGAATGACAATAATTATTTATCATATGATTATACTTTTTTCAAAATGACTAGTCCGTGATGTTCTGTCATGACTTCATAAACAGCAAACTCAATTTGTTTGACTTCAACATAGCAGATATTGTTATAGATGTTAAACCTATCATTAACAATAATCATTTGTTAAAAAAATAACAATTTTTTCACAATCTTGTGCTAAACTTTATAATTTTCATAAACAAATGAAAATTAGAGGAAAAACAAATGGTTTTTATAAGTTTTCCTCAACAGTACACTCCACGTGCAGTAATCAACTCATGAGTGATTAAGACAGGATTTTTTTGAGATAATGGTGGGACCCATGCCTTGTTTGACATACTGTAAGCAACAAACATTGTCTAATTTTGCACCAAAAACAAGGTTACTTGAACAGTTCAGTTTTTGGAAAGCCGTCCAATTGGAGCGGTCTAATGGTCCAACCATCAGTTGTTCCGGTTCGAGTGTGGCCTAATAGCGAAACAGTTTAGAGGCATGAATGGTATCGGAATGACGGCTGGTCCGGTTGACGATTGAATCGGTTCGATTGACTATTGAATCAGTCTGGTCTGGTTTTTAAAACATCGAAAATGACAATGCACTTTAATTGGATTTTCTTTGGCACTTAAATATTTTTGCATTGATTATACCATGGAATTTAGAGATTCCATCACAGAAAGAATATAAAAGAAAACAAAATAATAAAATAGAGATTTAGAAAGCATTACCTAATGGATGAGCAAATGAATTGTTGAAGACTGGTTTAAATAAGCTAAATTGGTTATGAGGTCTCTTACTCGCCTGTAGAAGCAATAGCAGATGCAAAAGAAAATTAAAAAAAAAATTCAAGATAAAATTTTATTGCACTAATGACAAGAGTATAGGGTAAATTCTGGTAAGAAATGATTATAAAAATTAGTTTTCTTGTTTAAAAGTAAAATTACTTGACAAAGATAAATAAGTCTCAACAACAAAAAGTGATGAACTCAAAACATAGGAAAGTCAACGTTGTGACGTGGAAAAATAGGATGCTACCAGCTTTGTCTAAGCCAAATCACGCTTCAATGTGAGTACTCACGCTGCAATGTGAATTTCACTATCGTTTTTTATGATTTTCTGAGAAACCGGTTGACTTGTTGCTTATTTTTTGTGGAACTTTCTTCTTTTGCTCACCAATTTCTCGAGGCTGTAACTTTTTCATGCGAACTCCAAATCTTGCAATCTTGATGTCTATGGAAAGATCTTAAAGTCTAGAATGTGTCTATGCTAATGAGAGCCAGCAGGAAGATATAATGCGGAGACAAAATCCACATGTTTACCACATGGGTGTATAATTAACTCTTGCTTTTCTTCCATTTAGCTCACACTCACACACTCACAAAATAGAACATTTAGAGCATTATAGCATTTATTTATATTATAAAAACTTAGCAAAACATGGAGATGTGATGTCAAATATATCAGTGTGAAATGATTTGATATCGATCTTCTGTGTCATTGTGCATAAATACTAAGTAAATCGTATGGAAGATACATAAATCAAACACATCCCAATATGATACAATAATTACATAAGCTAATCAATCAATACAGGAAAACTCATTTTCATGAATTAGGGAAAGTTAAGAAGAGCCTAGAAGCAAAATTATAATGCTTTCAGTAAAGTGTAAAGCTACAATACTGTAAAAAGTATTCAGAAAATATCAGTACTGGATTTTTTGGGTTGGAGTGCTTAAATGGGTTCATGACCCATGATCCATGACCCAACTTGTTTTTGAATATAAATGGCAGTTAAATGGAAGTTAACAAGCAGTTAAATAAAACATAAAGGGATATCTAAAAGAAAACTCTCTGAACTCTCTAATCTCTACCAAAGAAGAACTTTAGATTGTGGAAATAAGTGGCATTTCATTTATGTAATTATTAAGCTAAATGATCCCGATGAAATGACAAAGATCTCATATTCCCACTTTGTAATTCTTTGATGTATGTCCATTCTCTCTTTGTTTTCCGTCATTAATTATGAAATGAATTTCTGTTTGCTTCTGGTATTGATTTAAATCATAGTATTTCTTATTTGAAAAGTCATCAGTCGTAATAAGAAGATTAATGGGAACGAAAGTCTATAGCAGACATTAAAAGGCTAGAATATTTTCCGTCGTGAGTGCTATAAAAAGCGTTCATGATAAACTATAGTGAATTCATGGTTGAAGCATGAAGCCCAAATATAGTAACTCTATAAAGTTTCTAAAATATTTTTTAATTGTTTTTCATTGATATTTTTCATATCATGAGCAACTTTTTGTTTGGAGTTTGTTTTTCTCTTGTGTACTTGACTTAGGTTCAAGCAGCCTACAAAGTTATGCATAAATGTTATGAAAACAGAGTGTTTCATGGGTTTTTGCTAAACCAAGCAGTTACAGGAAGCTTATTAAAAAAAAAAAAAAATTGTATTCTTAGATTTGATAATGGATATAAAATATAAAAGCGAAAGTAAGTTTTAAGTTTAAATTGAAAACTTAAAATTTATTTAAAAGTATAATATATATATATATATATATATATATATATATATATATATATATATATATATATATATATATATATATATACCTGTAGCCTACTAATGAAAACAAATTAGAAATATGAAACAGTTGGAGTTTGACTTGACACTAAGAGGAACATAAGAAGGTATGATTCCAATTTCCACGTATGGAATGGAATGACATGGCAATAAATAAATAATTAATATCTCTACCTTGGTGGCCCTGCTTAATTGTCCAGACAAATCCGCCGCTTCTCTTCAAGTGTGATGCCGCCACACCTTATGGAGACTCAGTGACCCTCCAATCTCTCCATATGTGCAGGTTAGGTAGTTTAAAGTTCCGTCTGAGGACCTGAGAGAGATCTGAAACTGTTTTCTCTTCTCATCTGCAATTTTTTTCCAAATATGGATGTAGTATTATTTTATCAAAATAAGTGATAAAATAATATACTAATAATTGTTTAAATTAAAATTATATGATTTACAATTGGTTAGTTGGACATTATTTTTTTGTGCATTCCTTCTTTGTGCAATTATTATTTTGGAGCGAATTAATTGAGTTTTTTACGTAATAATACGGAAAATAATGGATTAGACTGTTTACCTCAGTCATCTGAACCTCGGAGTGAAAGTCATTAGGCTGAGCGAAGGCCCAAAAATCTCAACCTAATCCAGCAGTTTTTAAGGAAGACTTTTAATAAATGTGAATTACTATATAATGGAATTTGAAAAAAGTTCGAAGGAGTGATTTGGGCGGAGAATTAAAGATGGGGTGGAATGGATGAAGTGAAGGTTTTGAGAAATGATTTACCAGCAGTTACCAAAAAGCGTTAGATTTAGCATTAGATAAGAAAATGAGGAAGCAACGGTCTGACTTTGTTGTTCGAGTTTGTATTGAAATTATAACAGAAAGTCCCCAAATGTGAAAAGGGAACTTAGGAATCGGAAATTACTACCTTAAAAATTGCATAATCTTCACAGTAGAAGAATGTAGCCCAAGATTAAGTTTCTGAGAGCTAAATAATAGATTCATTAGCTCACTTCAGTTGGATTGACGTTTGTAAATATTATGGATGTTTAATATTTCATTAACTTATAGTTGTTTGATATTTTATATATATATAATATAAATATTCAATTTATTTCTAGCAATTTTGAGTTTGTTTTCAATATTTATGATTTATATTGAATTTTATGATAATTTGTGTACTTGAAATTGCATGTTTTGATAATTGTCTTGTATACCTTGCCTAATTAATTGACTTAGTGATAGTCTCACATTGAGGTTTGGGGATGATTGAGCGTAGTGACCTTTTGATTCTAGACTTCACATGTGGGTTTTCATGATTAGTGGAACCTAAATAGATATATGTGTATGGATGAAACATTAATCTTGTGCAATTAATGTCTTGGGAGCTTACGTGTTTCTCTGAACCTGATGTCTTTATGCATCAAAAACATTATCGTGAAACTGCAAAATTGAAAAGCTAAATGGTGATAATTATGAGATTTGGAGCATGAAGATACAATATGTCTTGGAAGAAGCGAAAGCTCTTGAGGTACTCGATATTATCTTGGATGAGCTGAGGCAAAGATATGGCGACATAAAAGGGACCGAGGAGGCTTGCGACACAGACGAAAGATTCTCTTCATTATAACGTTGCCGGTAGCATGGAAAATGATATCATCGCGATTGAAGTTATGACAGCAAACGAACGTATGAGTCTTCTTTAAAGAATAAGTTTGGTGCTACATGACCAACGGCTTGATCATCATGATCAAATTGACACCTCTGAGAAAATCAAATCATTCAATGAAAAAGCATTCGACGAGATATTGATACGGATTTGTGAGTTAAGGACAGGTCATGTGTTATTAGACGAACAACAGTCCAGTTGTAATTATTTCGCCCTGCGCGCCAGTCTTGGGTGAGAATATGACCGTGACTGTGCTGATAGATAGTAATCTAACATAATGTGCGGCGTCTAATCGAAACCCATGGGCATAAGTATCAAGGTTAGTTCAGGTAAAGCAGATTCTCAGCAGATTATGAGTGCATTACCTGAAAACATAATAAATCAAAGTTATGTTATATCAAGCATTTATCGATTATCCTGACCTCAGTTGACATATACTAAAGTCCTCAGACTCTGCGCCAGCTGGTTCTATTTAAAGGTATGTCTTTGTGGATTATGAGCTAAGAGCATGGGACCATATGGCGGATGAGGCCTTGTAAGGATTTGGTAGATACCACATGGAGCAAAGTGGATCTATGTAGGGGAAACAATGCAAGGATTGCGGGTTCGAGGAATAGGCACATGCAAGTTAGTCTTCTGGTGGTCGAACTTTACTGGCCATGATATTTATATGCTCATGATTTGAAATTGTTTCAATGTTGTAGTTTAATTAAAACTAGGTTTCTTCATGTATCTTGCTAAGAACAATATTGAATTGTCTCTAGGAACTACTCATTATGGATCTGGTTATGTATTGAATGGTTTTATTGTCTGACTCGCGGTGTATGAATGTAATTTGAGTTATTCTATGATAACGTCTTCACGTAGTCCCGAGATTGATGTGAATTTATGGCATGCTCGGCTTGGCCATGATGATTAATCGAATAGATAAATTTAGTTAAACAAGGGCTATTGCCTAATTATGACAAAGTAGATCTGGTTACTTGTGAGCAGCACACTTTTGAAATTTGGTAAAGAAAGTACCCGGAAAACCATTTGGTAAAGGAACAGGTAAACTTCCCTTTCTGATTGGTCCCGTTCAGAGCTATATGTGGTCGATAGATGTGAGAGCAAGGCATGGGGCTTATTATTTCATCACGTTTACAGGATGATTATACTAAAGCAGTATTGTCTATTTGATAAATCACTTGAAATAGAGTATTAATTTTGCTTCCAAAGCTATATAGGCTTGATTGGGGCTCAATTGAATAGAAATTAAAGCATTAAGCGGGTAAATTAAATGAATAACATCAGTTAGTTTGAAACGACTATGTGATGAAAAATTTAACATCGATTGACTATTCGAGGACTCCTGTGAAATGGTGTTGCGGAAAGAAGAAATGAGCATCCCTTTGAAATGGACTGATTATGATGGCAAGCTTAATTGTCGATCACTTTTTGGGGTGATGCCTTGATAAGCGCCACATTTATCATGTAGTGTGCCTAGCAAAGTCAGTTCCACTACTCCATATGAGTTATAGACAAATAAACGACCTAAGTGTTTTAAGACCTTTAGGGATGTCACGGCTTTATGTTGCTTATCTATCGCCGCATGGTAAACTAGGTGCCCGGGGAAAGAAATGTATCTTTATAAGATACTTAGAACATTCGAAAGGGTATGTGTTTATAGGTGAACACAATAATGGGAGTCTCACAGAATTTGAATCACGAGATGTCACATTCTTAGAGAATGATTTTCCTCAACAAGGTGATATCAATAAGACTTGTCTTTCCTGTAGGACCATGGATTTTGGTGATCAAGACTGCTTGTTGAATGGGACATTTTGGAAATATGTTTCAACTCCCAGTCACGAATGATAATGATCTTGATCAAAATAAAGTAATCCAAACGGGTACTCAAACACTTAATGATCCTGGTCAAGATAGGGAACATTTGAGGATCAACAGGAATATGTTCTTCAGGAACCTAAATTTGACAACAAGTGGTAGACAAGGCATTCCCGTCGTCGTTTGACATTGAGGGTGGTGAAGTAACTGTAGCCATTACAAAGATGAAGATGAGCGAGGAATGTCCCACGGAAGGCTCTCTGGAGGCCGCGGAAACTAAGAGCTGGACAAAAGCAATGGAGGAGAAGCCGATCTAGCTATGAGATCGAATCGTTTGAGACTTGGTGATATCTTAGAAAGAACATAGAGTATTCAGAATAAATGGGTTCTCAAAATAAAGGCGTAAGGGTGATGCTTATGATTGATAAATATAAGGCTAGACTAGTAGAAACTACACAACGGGAAGGAATAGATTGCTGAAACTTTTTCTCACATTTGTGAGATTCTACAAATTGTTTGATACTGATTATTGTAAGCAGTATGGATCTTGAATTACATCAAATGGATAGTAAAACATAATTTCTAATGTTAATTTAGAAGAGGAAATCTACATCTGTGACACATGGGTTTTGTTAGCAGGCAGAAAATAAAGTTTGTAGACTTTTGAAGTCCATGTATATGGCCTAAAGCGGGTCTTGAGAGACAATGGTATATTTGTTTCCATAATCGATCATATTAAATGGTTTTATTATGATTGGCCAGAATCATTGCATATATATAAGATTCAAGGACAATTTTATAATTATGTCATTACATAGTGGTGATATACTTACTGGCACCAGTAATATTTAAAGACATGCCCGTAAATGAGACTTAAGGATGGTTATCATCGATTTCGAGATGAAAGATGTGGTGAAAGTATATATTGTAGATTGAGATCTCCAGTTGTTCAATTGTATCTCATGCAGGCGTGCAATGATAGATCAACAGAGCAGATTCCCGAATCGACATTCCAAACCCGTGACCTCTATTATAAAGGTGAAGGTCTTGGCCAGAAGAATGTGTCCTAAAACTCCACGAAGAAGAGTATGAGGAAAGTTCCTATACAGAAGTGGGTTTAGAGGCCGATGTATGCATGATGTGTACAAGACCTGATATTTGCTTTGCTATTGGCGTAGTAAGCGAATGCTCGGTCGACCAGAGACTAATTACATTTAGACGATTAAAAGGATACTTTCGAGTGCGTAGAAAGGACACTACTTATTCATTGTGTTCTGAAGTGATCACGCAATTGAAAGGCTACTGCGATCTTGATTGGGGAGGAGACTTAGATGAGAGAAAGTCTACCTCTGGGGTACATCTTCTTACTCGACAATGGCGCTATATCAAGCGGGTAGTAAGAAGCAATCACGCATAGCCTTGTCCCGATGGAAGCTGGTGCGCTTTTTCGGCTAGCGGTCTGAGAAGCATTGTGGCTCAAAAGTTTTTAATCGCGGGTGTAAATGCTAAAAGTGCACAGTTCGAGTTTTAGTGATGTGATAGTCAGCGACAATAGCATACCTGAGGACCTAAGTATCATATAAAACCAAACACATAGATATAAAAAGTATAACTTTGTAAAAGACATGGTTACACACCTGAAGGTGAACATGAAGTATATCCACTACGCATTACTGAAGTAGTTTGCAGATCCCTTGACAAAACCGATTCTCGGGAATATATTTATAAAGCATGTGAAATCTCGAAAGTTGCGTAGAATATGATATACTTATTGTAATGTTTCCCAACAATGTTCATGTTGTATTAATGTTTCAAATAATAAATATGTTTTGTTATAAGCTACACATATGTGGTGTTTGTGCAAAAATGCATCTCCGATTTGTGAAAGTATGTCGAGCGGATAAGAGATTAGCCCTCTCACCACAGTGTCGCACTCATTAATTTTTAGTGGTTGTTGGAGATGGAACATTTTAGCTTCTTATCTGAGAGTGCTAATTGAGAGCCCGAGTTTAAAATATGAATGTCGCCTTGTTAACAGGCAGATGAGATCTTATTAAAGATTGTAAGTGATGTACAAAAAAAATTTAACTTTTATACATATATTACCCGGATTTGAGTTCTAATGAATATGAAAGAAAGTAGACAAGAGAGAACTCAAGGGTTAGACATTAAGAATGTCTGAACCAGTATCTATGCAGGTATTAATAAGCACATAAAGACATACCTCCATGGGAAGGAGAGAAAATACTGCGTGTACGTGTTTCATACCATGTGTGCAAATTATGATAGCTGGAGCAAATCAAAACTGGATCTCTGAAACTTTGACTATGAGTGATTTTTAGGAGATAGAGCCTTATATTTATATACCCTTATGACTCTATTCTAATTCTTAGACTTAATTTAATACTTGCTATTTTGGTGTACAAAGGACTATGGAGGTCGGTCTAGCGGGGCACTATTAGGCAAATTAAATTAAAGTTAAATTTGAGAAAGGAAGATATTAAAACATATCACATTTTGTTTGTATTCACGGTATACAGTTATAGGTATCATAATTGTGAATACAATATATGATATATAAGATTGAGATGGTTGAGATTTGAATGATAAAATGATCTAGGGTACTTCATACTTAAGTCTTTACTCATGATCTTTTGTTTGTCGAGAAGCTATATATTCCTAACGGATGTATGTATAAGAACTGCAAGTATGCTGGTCATACGATCTATTTTCTTGTATGAATTGGTAGAGAGTATAAGAGATGATGTTCTCTTATAAGATATTGAGAGGAAGCATGGATATTTGTGAGTGGGAGATGGTTGGATTTTGGGTTGGGTCGCTGAAATGGGTCCATGACCCATGATCCACTGATCATGTTGACTTGTTTTGAATATAGTATGATTAAATGGAAGTTAACAAGCATTTAAATAAAACATAAAGGGATATACAAAGAAAGCTCTCTGAACTCTCTATCATCCCTCACAGAAGACTTTAGATTGTGGAAATAAGTGGCATTTCAATTTATGCAGAGTGTATTTAAATGAATAAGATAATTCAACAAGATCCTCTATCTTCCCTTGTAATTCTTTACGGAGGTATGTATCCATTATCTCTTATAATTTTTCCATCATTATACATAAACAAATAATATTTTATAATCAAACTGATGGGTAAAACAAAGTTTAGATACTAAGGTTGTATTTGGTTCTTAGAAAGTACTATGAAAAGAAGAAAAAAAGGCAAATGACTTTCTCATATTTGATTGTTCAAAGAAAAATATCAAAGATAAATAAAATTACTTAAAGAACTTATATATTTATAAATGATTTAATGTAGAGCATGGCAGATCGATGCTACGACATGGAAAAATAGGAAGCTACCAACTTTGTCTAAGCCAAATCACGCTTCAATGTGAGTACTCACGTTGCAATGTGAATTTCACTATTGTTTTTATGATTTTCTGAGAAACCGGTTGACCTGTTGCTTATTTTTTGTTGAACTTCCTTCTTTTGCTCCCCAACTTCTCGAGGCTACAACTTCTTCATGCGAACTCTGAATCGTGCAATCTTGGTGTCTATGGAAAGATCTTAAAGTCTAGAATGTGTCTATGCTAACGAGGGAGCCATGGGAAGACATCATGCAAACAAAAAAATCACATGTTTAATATTTGCCGATATTGACTTTATTAAATTTTCTTTATTTAGCTCTCTTTCACCCAATGGTAGACCTAATCACAAAATAGAACATTTAGAGCATTATAACACTTATATTGCAAAAACTTAACCATATGGAGATAAATCGTATCAAATCACTCATGAAGCTAGAAAGGATTGGATATCAAATCTTACCCAATGTCCATTGCTTTTTATAAGCCACTAAGTAAATCGTGTAGAAGATACATAGTAAACACATCCCAACATTTATGACACAATAATTGCAGCTAAATCAATCAATAAAGGAAGCTAATTTTAGACTAGGGAAGATTAAGAAGAACCACAAAAGCAAAATTATAATGCTTTCAGTAAAAATGTAAGCTCTACAAATACGAATAAAAAAGTATTTTAGAAAATATACATAAACAAATAATATTTTATAATCAAACTGATGGGTAAAACAAATTTCAGATACTAAGGTTGTATTTGGTTCTTGGAAAGTACTATGAAAAGAAGAAAAAAAAGGCAAATGACTTTCTCATATTTGATTGTTCAAAGAAAAATATCAAAGATAAATAAAATTATTTAAAGAACTTATATATTTATAAATGATTTAATGTTTATATTGATGAGTTAAGATAATTATTTTTTCTTCATATATAAACTCAATTTGTATTTTTTTTCTTTACTCCCACTTTACCCGCTATATATTTTATTTTCCTTCAAATTTTATAGGAATCAAACACAGCCTAAAGAAAAGCAAAAGGAAATTGTTTGGTTGTCCCCGAAATAGAAAGCCAAAAACAACTAGTAATTATATAATCCATAACATAAAAAGATATATGCTCCTTTTTCTGGGAAATTTTAAGAAAAATACGAAGAATAATTGAACAAAAACTAACAAAAAAACAAAAACCCAATCACACCCAAAGCCATCACCATAGATTTTGGCTAGGCACCCCACTACAAGGCCTTGACCAAGATGTTGTAACACACATATTTATCGCCTAATTATGTCCCATAAAAAATTAATATGAGCACATAATTTAGGTTCCAATATCTTACAATGAAGATGCTTCATAGCCAAGTGGACCAACCTTTATCTTTTTTCTATGAAGGTGGGAAATGCACTAATTATATTTGGGGGTATAAAGATCTTGCAACAAGCTTGGGCCTCCAAACTTACAAGCTTCGACTTGCAAACTTGGTATGTGAAAAGTCCTGATTTCAAACACCTCAATAAGAGATGCTAGCTGTTAAACTTAAATTGTATGTGAGAAATGGTGTTAAGTCCTATAAAATAAAAAACTATATTTAACAAATAAAAATCTAATTAACAATTTAATATTAGCTAAAATAAATTAATACAATAGGCAAATAAAGTAATGTATAAATGTTTGGTAATTCTTTTATGTGATCGAGACTTTGTTAAGTCCCCCAAACAACGGCATGGCTTTTATTAGCAATTTTCCATGGCGCAGGTGCCTGAAGTAATACAATGGACTAACAAGTTCGAATGCTCCGATCTCGCGAGAGGTGTGGTTTATTTAAGTTAAATACCATTTCTTGAAGTCGTTCACTATTTGAGCGACTAGATGATTGGGTGAAAATGGGTTTCTTAAACTAAAAAGAAAACAAAATAAGACAAACATGGTATGATCTATGTTCATTTATAAGGACTTGGTTAATCTCAAAGAAAGAGATCAAGGAATGACTCTAGGGTTGATTGTCTCCATTGATGCAATTATGGTTATATGTAAAACTCAAGAAAAATCGAATTTTTCTGAAAAATGGCAAAACGGTAAATTGCTAGAATAGTATTGGTTGAAAACTTAGAAATTTTCTAGATCTCGGATGACAAAACGGAAATCACCATTGGATTTGTCTCGCAAAATCTAGTTACCTAGACGAATTTCGTCTAATTTTGAGGCAGTCGGATTTTCACGTTTTTTGGGGTGATAGGTGTTTAATGACTCCTGGGTACGAGATTGTTTACGAAAATCTCGTAAGTTGAGAAATGACTTGAGTTAAGTTCATGGGATATAAATTGAACTTGAATTGAGGGAGCCCAGCGGAATGAGAGTAACCGGGCTAAAATCATACTCAAGCAGTGGGCAGGTGGCTACATCAACCTAAACTTAAGTTGGGACAAAATAGGAATTAGGGAAAAAAGAGCCCATTTTTTCTGGTCTGGCTGAGAGAGAGGGAAGAAGAGAGAAAGAGAAGAACCAAGGCTTCCTCCTAAGATCTACGGAGTGTTCCGTTGGTTGGTTTTCGTCGGGCCAAGAACGAAAGTTCATCGTGTCGACGAGAAGTACGCGAGGGTACTTGAAAATAGGGATTACGTCGAAGATCCAAGATGGGAGATTTCGGGAAATCAAAGTTTTCGGGTTTAGGAGGCTTCCTACCTGTGTGTCACGCTTCTAGAGGTAAGGGATTCTTCCTACCTTGGCTTACTTTCCATTTTTAGGCCAGGAAAATAGGGTTTTTCGATTAAGGGCATGTTTGGAGAAGAAAAACTGGATTTTCGGGTTTTGCACAGTGTTTCTTCACCTAGGCGAAGGTGTAAATCTTCCCACGGAAGATGGATGCTATGCCTAGGCGAAGAGAAGGCTCACCTGGGCGTAAAGGTCTGCCTAGGCGTGGGCATGCTCGCCTAGGCGAACCCGGGGACAGTGGAGGAGGACTTTCTAGTCCGCCTAGGCATGCCTGTTATTGCTCAAGACCTGTGTTTGTGGCCTGTTTTAGGTCGGTTTCGTGGCCCGGTTTGTGATTGTTTATGACTTGCTTCGGGGGCCATTGTGTGACTTGTTTGAGTGTGTCATTGCTTGACTAAGAGTAACATGTTTGGATGTCAATATGTGTGTTCTAACATGTTGACACGTGATGAATTGTTGTGTGCAATGGCCATTACATGGCTTGCTTGTGTGTGTCATTGCTTGATCATAGAATGACATGTTGAATGTGAATGTTGATATATGCTTTCATGTTATATTGACATGAATGAAATGAGGTATGGAAATCATATGCAGGTGATGTGATTGTTGCGACTTTTAGGTAGGTGGTGTGAGATGGTGTTGTCAGTAGCAGCATTCATTATCAAAGCATGGCTGGTATAACATCTGATGACATATTACATTCCATATGCACGGGGACATTGATGAGTGCCTAAAACACTCATGCCATACCCGCGTCTGTCTTATGGTTTTAGCTCTATTTTACAGTTAAATAAGCATTTTATAGCCCGATATATGATTCTTGCATTTTGTGTGAATAAGCGGGTGGAGCGGGCGGTTTGGATGTTGCGGGTAGAGAAGAAGAGCGAGAAAACTGGTAAAGACGTCGCGGCGTCAGCGTCGCTGACGTTAGATTAACGAAGAGAGTCAACAAGTGACCAACATCGCGATGCCTCAATGTCGCGATGTCTTAACGTCGCGACGTTGAAACGTCGTGACGTCAGTGCGATTTCTGCTTGAACATCATTAAAAGCAAAGGGACTAGAAATCGAGAGGGGGACCGAAAAACGTATTGACGAGGGCACGGAGAGCATAGCAGCAGCGACCCAGATCAGCGGAGAAGACACTTGCTTTTGTATTTTCTTCTTTTCTGAAAAACTGCTGATGGTTTATAGATTGATTACGTGTATAATCAAGTCCAGTATGTTCTAGATTCACATCTAGGGTTTTGTTGGTTGCTTTGTCACGATTGCATCTGATTAAGATTTTGATTTTATATTAGTCGGTTATTTGTGACATTGGTATCACGCTCTATATCTGTTGTTATATACATGTGATGTCCCAACCAGCATTAACCTTGATTTTGCTTTGGGTATTCAAGATCGAGATAAAGGGGACACCCGGGGATCGAATAGAGCGACCCTTGATCAGTCGATGAAGCAGAATATCAGATTCTGAGGGTGGCGATTAAGGTTAGAACATTTAAGCGTTTTGGAGCAGTGGGTTAGGAGTGAAACACTTCGACCACGCTGCTTCGAGATGGCGAATACACCATGAGAGCCGAGGGTATCTAGTGAGTGCGGTCTCCCGCCATCAATAGAAGTGTGAATAGATTGACTAATGTTTCTCTAGGTAGTAATCCATCAGCGACGGGGGAAGACAAACCTAGTCTCTCCATAACACAGTGAATTTACTAAGATAAATTAGAGTGATTTAATCTCTGTATGTGGATTAATTTGTCATTCAAAGCTTACGTCTAGATAATATTCAAAGGCTAATTTCAGTAGTCAATGCGCTTCTCCCTGTGGATCGATATCCGTACTTAGATACATTATATTACTTGATACGACGCGTGCACTTGCGCACATAGGCGTATATATTTTACGTCTGCTTTACGACTACAATCAAGTTTTGGCACCGTTCTTGAGGAAGTTTAGTGTTGATATTGACAACAAGGCAATTAGATATTACTTTGGAATTTTCTTTTTAATTTTTTAATTTTTTTATTTTACTTTTACAAGTGCTGGTAATTTGGTCTTTGTGTTTCGTGTGTGATTGCAGTTAAGGTTACAATGAGTGCATGCGAAGACGGGGTCAGGTTGAACTACATCAGTTGATCCCCAGTAGGAAGAACCTACATCGCTTCTGTAGAGAACTAGAACAACCTGATATAGAAATCTAGCAATCATGCGAGGAATAATGAAGAGCACGATCATGGCCGTGGAAGCAAAGCGAGCCGCAAGGGGACATGATGGGAATAATGGTGAATCATGCGCCCGGGCGTTTATACAGCGGATTATCGTTCATGTTGCTGAAAGTTTGCCTACCACCCTCTGATTTTGTTCAGGCAGTATCAAGAAGACCACTGTTCAAGCGAAACAACTTGGTGAAAGTCGGTGACCTTAGATGCTTGAGACATCTGTTCCACGGATTACCCATGATAATACGAATATCGTTTGACCCATTCCTCGGGAAGTCTGCGACACGATCGAAGTCTGATGGGGTCCTTTACGAAGGCACTTCGAGGTTGGTGTTTCCATCATTTAGGTGATAGAGGCCCAAACATTGGTTGACAAGTCAACACCTGATTCCATTACTCATGGAACGACTAGTAGAAGGCTCACCAAGTTCTTCCCACTGCAAAAAAATTGCACAACTAGTGCAAGAGATCAAGGTTCTGACGCCAGAGGGAGAGAACTCGCGCAGGCATGGGATAGGTTTCATGAACTCATACAAAGTGCCCCACATCACAGACTGACCAGATGGATGCATGTCCACACTTTCTATAATGGTCTTAAGAATGCACTAGAAATATCAATTACGTTTCAGCCAAGAGGGCGTTAATGAAGAAGACTACGATCAAGAGCAGAAATCTCCGATAGATGCTAATACTAATACCACCAGTGGCCTAGAGATAGGATTACACCAAAGGAAGGCGAGCTGCATGATAACGAGGTTCTCAAAGACCGTTACTCATGTCGCACAATTTACAAATAGAATGACATTAGACAAAGAAGGCATCATGAATGCCATGGCGACCACTCTACGGAGTCAGGGTGAATCGCTGGAGGACAAGACAAATGTTATCGTAACGCCACGGACAACAAACACAGCACGCCAAGATGTGTCGAGGTTTGACCACTACAACAATAGTCGTGATGGGGAGCAACAACTATCGAACTTAATCAAGGCCAAGGGTGTATGAATAATCGAATAATAATCAGAAAGCAAATGCCAAGGTTATGGATGAGGAACAATCGTAATACGCCACTAATTCCCCGAGTGAGTGAACCACCTCCCGAGAAAAGGTGGACTGGTACAAGCTCACAAGAAATGCTCACTCCTCTCATATACCGCCTCATGAATGAGACAAAGGCTTAATATGCAACACTGTGCCACCCAATTGAACACCTGGCAGCAGCTTGAGAAATTTAGAGTGCAAGATGGGCCAAACGGCCAATTTACTGACAGAAGTGCACCTGGTCTTACTAAGCAACTGTAAGAACTCTGAGATCAGAAGGGAACAACACAAAGGCCACTGAGAATGGTGTGAGAATTGGCACACAGGGCAACTCTGCTGATAGAGGAAACCGAGAAAGTCATCCGCACTACCAAAATGATAATACGTAGAGGGAAACAAACTCCTAAGAGAAAATTTCAAGGGAGAAGATACTGAGGGGCAGCGATCAAATGCACAAACCCATAGCCCCACTCAGATCCCCATCGCCTAAAGAAGCATAAGCTGGATAAGTAGTTCACCAAGTTTATGGAGGTGTTTAAGAAACTGCACATCAACATTCCGTTTGTTGATGCTCTGGAACAAATGCCAAGTAATGTCAAATTTATGAAGGACATCTTGTCACAAAAGAGAAGACCGGGGCATTTTGAAGCGGGCCAACCTTAACCGAGGAATGTAAAGGTTATCCTTCTCGGGCGCAGCCGCCATAAAGCTTAAAGACTCGCAAAACTTTCACTATCCCTTGCACCACCGTAGAACGCCACTGAGAGCGCAGACCCGTGGAGCTTAGTATTAACTTCATGCCCTTATCCATATTTAGACGCTTGGGGTTAGGTGAAGCTGTGCCCAACTAATACCACACCCGCTTAGCGATTGTGTCCTTAAAGACCCAAGAGGGGTGATAGGTTGTGTCTCAGTAAAAGTCGACAAACTATCTTCCTGAGAAATTTCCTTATCAGATTAGATATGGAAGAAGATACAAAGAAATACCCATAATATCGGGTAGGAACTTTCTCTGCACTGGAAGGGCAAGGATTGACGACTAGGAGGAGAGTCGAAATTATGAGTGAAGATGAAGTTGTTTAATGTGTTCGGCCGTGAGACACCGCCGGTGAGCAGTGATACGCAGGCTTCAAAAGACAGACCGTGAAGAGCATTGTTTAGCCAGCGTCCCACCGACCCTTTCGAGGCCAAAATTTAGTACCGAAAGTAATCTTAAAATGGGGAGAAGAAGCTGAGGAGTATGAAAAATGGTTGGACTCATGTGAACCTAATAGAAGGTAAAGACAGAACCTTGAGAGAAAACACAAATGTCGTAAGGTTATCTCAGAACAATCACCAAGAGGATAAAACCACTTACCAATTATCCGAGGTATGTTATCTCAACACTCACCTACCGATTATTTCGGGGCCCCCGACAACGATGTAGAAGCTTAACGAAAATTTGCAGATCATACACTGAAGGTCTCGCGGGATCGGAAAGGGATTCACCTTCCTATGTGCATGCATCGAATCTGTTAGGAAGATGGTCATAGCCTTCGCGGGAAGCAATGTAGGAGGTTGAATCCGACTATGAAAGAGGTAGTCCGTAAGGAGGTACTAAAGTGGCTAGATGCCAAGGTCATTTATCCTATTTCCGACAAGCAGCATGGTAACCGGTCCGGTAGTACCTAAAAATGGCGAACAACCACATAAGAATAGAGAATACACATCGCTTCTCGGTCACCACCTACTGAGAATTTGTATTGACTACCGAAATCGAATAAGGGCCACTCAAAGACCATTTTCCATTGTCGCTTTCTGGATCGATGTTGGATGACTAGCCGTATTACGAATACTATTGCTTTTTGGATGGGTATTCCAACTACAATCAGATTGCTACAGCCCCTGAAGATCAGGAGAAGACGACATTCACCTGCCACTATGGGACATTCGCATTCAGCTGATGTCTCGGCCGCGCGTGCCTACATTCCAACGCCGTATGACGGACATATTCTCCGATATGGTTGAAAAGACAATCGAGGTCTTCTATGGATGATTTTTCCGTCTTTGAAAGCCCGACAATCGCCGGTGGTAAACTGAGATCGTGGCCGACAGATGCGAGGAGACCACCTCACACTCCAATCGAGAAGTGCCGATTTTATGGTACAAGAAGGGCATTGTAGTCAAGCACCTGGATTGCAAGAGGAATGTAGTAGATAAAGCAAAGATTGAAGCAATAGAGAACTACTCAATCTCTCCTCTATAAAAGGCATACAGTTTTTGGCCAATGGTAGGTTCTGCATGGGGATAGCTCTGATAAAGACTTTTCTCGCATTAAAAGCCGTTGTCTAATTTACTAATCCAAGGGACACCATTTGAGTTTGATGTGTAGTGCATGCGAGCATTTTTAGTCTTGAAAGATAAATTGGTATAAGCTCCTATTGTAGTAGCACCGGATTGGGACTTCCCATTCGAGCTAATGTGTGACGCAAGTGACCATGCAATGGAGCAAAAGGTTAGGCGTAAAAGAGAAAGAATATTTCAGGTTATCTACTATGCTAGTCGACCTGAATGATGCCCAAATTAACTATGCCAATTACGTAAAAGGAGTTTTTGGCCATTGTTTGGGCTTCGAGAAATTTCTAGGCCCTATTTGATTGGCAATAAGGTAATTTGTGTACACCGACCACTCCGCTCATAAAATATCTCATGATCAAAAAGGACTCAAACCGAGACTAATACTTCTGTATCCTCCCCGCAAGAATTTGACTTAGAGATTGTTAATAAGAAAGGAACAGAGAACCTAGTCGCTGACCACCGCCACTCGTGAAGGAACAGAGATGAGGTCCATGTGTATCGATGCTTCCCAGACGAGCAAGCAGCTCGTCATGATTACATGGGATTTAAAACCTTCAACAACTAAAATTACAAGAGCCTTACAATTCTCTCAAGATCTTTGTCTACTTGGAATCCATTGATATAACTGATAAAATTACTTTATATTGCTTAATTTAAATGGTTTTAATCTAAGACATCGTAAGTGCACAGATCATACAAGTAAGAAAATGGATGTTCGTATATCATTCCTACGTAGATTACAAGAATTTGGAATCAACTACCCCAGCAACTACTTAAGGTCCAATTATTGAACTTTAAGTGAATAGCGATGGTTTAATTCCAGAATATAATAGTTCTGCATTTACAAGATGAATGTAAAGGAATTTAAATGTTACAACAATCACACAAAAAATAAAATAAAATAAATAAAATAAAATAAAATAAAATAAAGAACAAATACTGGATCGAATCGCTTTTCCATGAGAAATGAACACTATCATGTAAGGTACCGTGAAACAAATCCACCCTCTCGCATTAATATGCATTGCTCTATTCTCGTGGCTGGATGTGGGATTTGTCCAAGATGCCTTAATATGCAATCGATTTGATATTCATCGGTTAGAGTCTTGCTTTTCTCAAAGACAAGGATCTAACCACCTACTTGTATTTTTGACCTTCTTGCAAGATCTCGTATTTTCTTTCTCAATACTTTACACCCATTTCTCGAGACTCGCAAATTTCTCGCTTCCCTTTGCAGGTTACTACAAAACTTTCATAACTCCACTGATGACTTCATCCTTTAAACTAATGGTTCTTCCTTCCTTGATTAGATTTCTCTCGCTTAACACATGGTTAGGAACTTCCCTCGTATTAAGGTGAAGTCTCGACATTTACATTGATAAATGTTCCCTCCAACATTAATTAGAGGAAAAGGAATTTATCGAGGTGCACCCGAGCTTAGTAATTCGCCAACGGTCTATCATACCCACAAGTGGAATGTTCCCAACTCTCAGGAATCTCCATCTCTGTGTCACGCAGAAGGCCTCTTGAAATCGTGAGCAGAAACAATTCTTGAAATGGTATAATGTGCTACTATCGAATTGGTCGATTCAATAACAAATATCAATCAAATAAATTCAATCCAAGTATTTCTCTTCTAAATGACAAAAAGACTGCGAATTAACGGTAAATCCAATCTAGTGAAACTGCGTTCTCAATACTGCATTACAATCGACAATGGATCATTGATCAAGTACACCCATTGTAATTGTAATAAACTGAAACGAGCAAATTCCAAAAATTTGTCTAGACTCCATTAATTTCAGCAAAGAATGGTAAGAGAAAATCAAATTAACCAAATTTCTTCATCGCTCTACGATCACCGGTTCGCATCCGTAAGAAAGCAAATAAGAAAATAAAAATCTATATTCTAAAAAATATACAATGAGTCCTTCTCCTCTTCCCAGTTCTGGGTATTGAATACGGGAGCTACTTTACTAAAAATTTTAAGGGCTATTTATAACTGTCCTAAATTAGGCCTGATTCCTAACTCCATGTGGATTTCCTAAAAGGAAGGCCTAGTTTACTATTTTCAAGTCACGACCTCAAAATGGAGTCGCAACCTGAATTCTTTCATTTGTACTTGTTAGTTGCAACCTGACATCTTCGCCAGACTAGATTCCTCAGAACCGCCTGACAGAAGGGTCGCAATTCGAAACGGAGGCCATATACGTGGCTCTTTTGCTTGTCGTCGCATTCGTGTCGCGACTCTATTTTAGGGTCGCGACTCATTACGTCCGTACGGGCGTCTTCACGAGTGTCAGACTTCTTTTTCGGTCGCGACTTCGTTCGAGCTCGCCCTCATACATGTCATTGGCCACTTCCACGCGATAGTCAGCTCGTGAACTAAGTAATTTCTCTTATCACCATTTTCCTGGTTGCGACCTCAAAAGCAAGTCGCGACCTCTTTGCTACCTTGCTGACCCTTTGTCTTTATCTCAGTTACATGTACTTAGTCGCGACACCGATTATCTCTGTGGCAACCTTCTATCTTCATGAGTACCGAATTTTTTAGTCGAATCGGAAAACCGGCCGCAACCTCAATCACACTCCTTGCCTTCCTTCCGGTCAAACCCTATTCTTTTCAAGGTAAACCATTTTCCTTTCTCCAAGCCTTTATTTCAGCCCGCGACCACAAAATGGTGTCACTTAATTTTATGGCTCTTTTTTTCTGGTAGGCTTCAGCCTTAATTACTTAAACGTAGTCACACTGAATGATTTTCTTCAGTCGCAACCCGAAATCCTCATGTAGAGACCCTTGAGTCTTTATTTCATGTCAATCTAAAAGCATGTCAGCGACTTCCTGAAAGCTGAGTCTCTTCAATTAAGAACTAGTTGCAACTTCAATTTTCCGATGTAGACCTCATCTATGGCCTATCAACCAATCAACGCCGACTGTTTATGTTGCACTTTCCAAAGTCATCTTCTTATTCAAGCGTCGCGACCGTGAATTAAAATGTAACTCCCGATTCTTCCTTGAATATTCCTTTTATGCCTGTGCAACTCTTCCTTGGTCGCAACGCTTCATTTCTCGGGTGACTTAGTATTTAGAGTGTGACCTCACGTTCTATCGTGACTTGGCTTGATGCGACCTTCCATTCTCAAGACTAGATCTTGGTGAGGTGTGTGACTGGACTTACGCTAGGCTGGGAGAAATCCTTGTTGCAACTTCACTTCTTCTATTGACAGACTGCCACAGTTCTTTATTCAGGGATTTTGATTCTGCGTAATTCTACAAAGTATATTTAGTAAAATATCCATATTGCCTATTAATCAACATTCATATTGTCATTTAAATTAAGAAAAATGGATTAAAAATCAAACAAGAGTTTTGACTCATCTAAAGCGACTCTAATAATTCAGGTGCAGAGATGGACATGGTTTGCATGAAACTATGTAAAGTGTTGGTGACGGTGAATCCTCTGGGTTAGCTGACGGAAAGATTCTTTTGCACAGTTGACACTACTGGAAGGGCCATTCTATACAACATGTGCCCAGGCCAAAGTGATGAAAGGTGATGTGTACTAGAAGATGAAATGGGCGACACATTCTAAACCACGCCACTTTATGGGCGTTCGGAGGAGTGAGGCGTTGCAATGAGGAGTACTTTAAATCGGGTTTCCTCTTGGCGAACCCTATTGGATGCTCACCAGGTTGTATCACTGTATGATATTACCAAGAATGGAGGCATTTCTAAAAGGATGAGCAGCCCATTGAACATAATTCATGAAAGGTTGAGCTTCATTTGTTTGTGGGATGGTTCATGGGTGCATTTCTCACCTCGTTGACCAACCTTACATCTGCTGTTGAGTTATCTAAATGGGTGAAACTGTGCCCTCTGTGCTTTTCATTGAGTGCCAGTGACCAGCAGTTCTCAGCCAATCTGCTTACCATATTCTACCGTTTGGCACTCCCGACCTTATCACGGATGGAGACTCCCATTGTGTAATAAGATATGGTTGACCAATTTTTCAAAAATATGGGCCATGTGTCATACCCTCAGCTCATACCATCCACGGGAAAAAGGGCCATGAGAGGTGTCAAGCGAGAGATAAGTCGCTCTGAAAGCATGATGCTTTCAGGCGGGATTAGTGAAGGAAATTGATGATACTGGGCATCTCTGGGTGACCTTTAAAACACTAATTGGGGGATGTCGCAAGTGCTTCATGGTTATGGGGAAAGCACCTTACTGCCGGTGGAATTGGAGCATAGAGCTTACTGGGCCACTCGCATGTTGAACACAGAGCCATTGACAAATTAAGCGAGAGAAGCGGATAACTCACAGAGCTCAGTGAATTGGATGATCGCATAGCGAGGCTTACTTATGAGAATGCTCGGAAAATATAAAGGAAGAACTAGAAACTCCATGCGAATCAAACATACTGCGGGAAAGAGTTTATGAGATTGGGAATAGCAGGTCCTCTTATTTAATTCCCGACTCAAACTTTTTCCCGGGAAATTAAAGTCAAGATGGTGGGGACCATTCACGGTGACCCAAGTTTTTTCACATGGAGGCGAAGTTGCTGCGGAGAAAGGAGCGTTCAAGTCGATATGACGGTTGAAGCCATACTTTGGAGGAAGTTCCATGTGAATAAGCGGACCATTCAGGCACACGGAAGGAGTGCGGTAAGGAGTCATATAAACCGGGATCCGGGCACATTGAAGATCGAGGCGGTCGGTGCGACATTAAACGGCGCTTCACTGGGAGGCAACCCGTGTGTTTTTAGACTCTTTCTTTTGTGATCTTGCCTTTTACTCATTTTGATTTTTTAGCTTATTTGTGGTCCTCTTCGTGTCGAGCGGTTATTTGTTGAATTTGTCTATTTTTCGAGGGCCGGCGGCAGTTCAAGGTGTGGAGGATCAAGACTCCCGAAGATCATTTCGGAAGTCTGAGGATCTAATTTAAATTCGAGGGTTTTCGACACTTAGAAAATTGTTTGAAAATTTTTCACTTTGACCGCTTCCTCTATCATGCTTCTAGCGGCGTTGGATCTGTCTGCTGACGTTATCTATGAACGATAACGAAGCGCGTCAAAATCTCGCGGCGTTGGATCTCAGCGTCGCGCGCGGCGCGTTCGTAACTCCACCTTACGGAGCGTCGCGGCGTTCAGATCTCAACGATTCTGCGACGTCGAGATCTGTGTCGGCGGCTCCATTCTCCACTCTGCAGGCATTGTGGCCGATTTGGATTCGCCGATCTGACATTCGTTATAGCCTCTGCGTCCGCGGGTAGGGGG
The DNA here is from genome assembly GCA_016808115.1 of Tetrastigma voinierianum. Taxonomy (NCBI): domain Eukaryota; kingdom Viridiplantae; phylum Streptophyta; class Magnoliopsida; order Vitales; family Vitaceae; genus Tetrastigma; species Tetrastigma voinierianum. The sequence continues at coordinate 112,498 of JAEQBH010003439.1, forward strand.
GGCGGTGCGGGTCTCAACGTCGCGGCGTTAGTGCTCCACCGCAGGAGCGTCGCAGCATTCTGGGCTTTGAGCGTCGCGACGTTACCCTCCTGTTTGTGACTAGAGGCCTGTTTTTATTGTCTCCCCAGAGCGGCCTGGAATTCCGAGACCCTCCGCACCTCCATTATTGCCAAAACTCAGGCCACCACATCGCCTCGCCTAGGTCTTAGAGCACCGGTCTCACCTGTCTAGAGTCTATCTGCCTGTGACCCTGGTTTGAACTACCTGACTGCAATGGTTTCGAGAGGGGGTTGGAACTCACTGAATTCAGCCATGAAGTCTTATCCAGATTTGGGTTTGGTTCCACATTAAGAGAACTTTAGGTGACTCATGGTGATGTTAAGCCCCGTCACCAGTGCTCTAGCGCCCCATTGTTTTCTAGTGCTAGTGGTGTCTAAATCATGGGCGTGGCGCTGCCATTATGCCCCGGTCTGGCCCTTCAGTGGTCAGGTGCAGACACTTCCGCCATACCACTTTATGGGGTGCAGCGGCAGAGTTGATATCAGCGAGTTCGGAGCCGGTGACAGCGGTAAATTAGAGCCTCATTAGGATTTGTCCGATGAAGATTGCATAGATGGGTTGGCACCACATTGTAATATCAGGTCTTAGCAAAAGAAAAGGAACTTTCTATACCCACAAAAAAAGTGACTTAAGGTTTTCAATTGGAACCAAAGGGATGTGGGGTGATATTGCGAGCACATAGTCGACTGTGACAGAGTGTGATGAAATTCTCATCAACCTCACCTCATATTAGTGAAAAGATTACAGGGTGAGTGAGTGATGAACTTCAAAGGCGCGAATCTAATAAGCAGTTCCTCAAATCTTTGCAGATACAGGCCTTTTGGTGAAAGCTGTGAAGGCAGACTACACTAAGATCCTCATCAGTCACGACTAGCGGTGGGGTGATGGAAGCTCAATAAACGGCGAGTGCATGCGGCGAAACATTTAATCATCTATATTCCTAAATTTGGCATCGCTGTCGTGATGTCTCCCAGTCTGACGATGAATGTGTGGTGTGACAGCGTGCCACTGTGTACCATGTCAGGGACTTTATGAATGTGGCGAATTTGCAAGGGGATCTGTCTCTATGGCCCAGGCCGCAAAAATAGACCTGGGGCACCCTTTCTGCCTCCTCGGACTATCTGTGTGGGGAATTTCTTGCGAGAGGTAATGGCGTGGATACACCACATTAAAGCTATAATGGTGACGTGACCTAGCTTAGGTGCATACCATAACACCTGAGGAGCAGTGTAGAGCTGAAGCGATGACCCTCGGACGAGGATGAGCAGGAAATGTGTGAGGCTCCTTTCCCCGACCTCAGGTAGAGTCCACAGGTGGCATTTAGATCCTAAAAAACTCTGCCACCTTGCTGCCGCGTAAGCCTCGGAGGGAGGACATCTAGTCCAGAGCCCGACTAGAGCACCGGTGCTCGCCCTCACCTGCTGCCCCGATGCTTTGGGACTGAGACCGAGGGCTGAATCCTCATCTGGGATATGGAATTTCCGTGACATCACGTGCCATCCCCTTGCTAACCTGGCTGACCATTCTCAGTCCGTCCACATGGGAACCCGGCTCGCGAGCTTCTCGCCCTCAAAACAGCTACACCGCCCCGCCCGCGTCGCGGAAGTGACGTGGCGTGATTGCCCGAGGAAGTTTCACTCCACCCTCTTTTTGTTCTTCGCACTGAGTCAGTTGCCATACATTTGGAAGTGTGGCGTTGATCAGGACCCTGTTAGGTTAAATGGTTTTGTGATGGGCCGTTTATTTTCATGTTCTGCCTTAACTGGGTTTAAAGTTGGAGTTTAATGTTTTACTTTAATGTATAAAGCCTGATCTTTAATATTTAGTTGTGTTTCTTTTATAATTTGATCCATTTTATGTTTGTTGTTTCTAGTCATGTGAGTCTGGTATTGGATATCTTTGACATTGAGTGTGTTTGAATAGTGTGTCTAAGTGATGCCATGCTTGAGAGTCGAGGATCTCTTTTGATAAGTCCATGTCATGGGTGGCTGCAGTATAAATCTAGAAAGGATTCGCCAAGATTGAATGCTTGGGAACAATGTTGGAGTTAAAGTAAGGGAGGCAGTGAATCACCTGGGATACTGAGAAACCATTCTGACGAAACTAATCTTGCCATTCAGATGAAGCCTGGAATGTGCATAGGCGCGAGGCGACTCTTAAAGTTGAAAATGACAAGTCATAAACACCAAAATGATGAGATTTTATAAATAAGAGGGATTGCTGCCTCAAGGCCCCAGATGAAAGAAAGAGGCAAGTGGGATGATTTAAATGGGAATCATGGGCACGAATCTGGGAGCTACTCAAAGGCTGTCTGCAGTGTGGTGGAACCATTGACTTTCTTGCATGAAAGGATGAGAAGATGGAGGTTTCCCATAAGTTGAGACCATGGTTTTGATTAGTGTTCTAGGGGTGAAGTGAAGAGGAGTGAACCACTGGTGCCTCAGCTTTCAGCTGATGAAGTCTTAAACTAATCCACTCTTTATAGCAAGAACCATAGCATAAACTTACTGGGACACTAGTTTTCTTTCCTGAGTAGATATGGTTAATGAATAACCACAGTTGGTTCTTATATGTTGTTTAGGCTCTCCCGACTATTCTGGGTTGAACTCAAATTTAAGGGATGTCGGAACGAGGTATATCGCAAGAATCAGCATTATTCAATGCACATAGGGTCTTGGGAAGGTATTAGATCTGCCTGGCGTTCAATAAACTTGTCCCATTATACCAGTCATTAAGCAAATTCCTAAGTGAACATATATGGATCTCAGAATTTGAACAAAGGAGCAGATTTGTGAGTCGGTCCATTTTGAATCCTTTTGCCACTGTCGGCATGGCCAAAGTCGCAATCTTGATGACCAGGTTATAGTATCTTTGTTGTCTGACCAGTAATGGGTTTAGAGTCGATTCTTTCTTGGGAATGACGAAAGCTAGAGTATGGAGGTGTGATGTTCACTAAACACTCATGCCACAACCACCGCGTCTATCTCATATCAGTTTGGCTTTCTCTGGCACACGATTTATCGCTGGCCTGATCAGAATATGCGATTCTTGCGTGCCGTGACGGCCCGAATATGTGATTGGAGCGGGTTTTTGGGATCATTTGGGGCGGAAAGCGAGAAAAATTTGAAGTGGGCGTCATGACGTCGAGATCAACGACTCAGAGGAAGTCAACAAGTAATCAGCGTGATGATGCTGACGTGGCGGAAGTGTCTTGCGTCATGATAAGATGTGGATTACTGAATATCTAATTAAAATCGAGGACCATAAAATGAGGAGGGATCAGAGAAGCATGGGACCGTGGAAAACATATGTGGCGATGACCAGTCAGCGGAGAAGACACTTGCTTTTTGTGTTTTCTTCTTTTAGCTTCTTGATGGTTATAGATTGATTCGTGTACTCGTCAAGTCAGTACATGTTCCCATGTATTCATACAGGGTTTTGTTGAGCCCTTTGCGATTGCATGGATTAAAGATTTTGATTTTATATTGAGTTATTTGTGACTTGTTGGCATTATACGCTCTATATTTGTGATTTGCCTATACATGTAATGTGCAGCCCTGACATTGGCATGATTTTGGGTATTCGAGATGAGGAATGAGGGACGCCCGGGGATTCGAGGGCATCAAATGACCTCAAGTCGGTCGATAAATAGAGATATCGGAATTAGGGGGTGGCAATTAATGTTAGAACATTTAAGCGTTTCAGAGCATTGGGTTGGGGTAGAGATACACTCAACCTTCTTTGAATAAAATGAATACCAGATGATCACTCTCCGTAGATACGGTCACCATAATAATAAGTCGCAAATAGGCGACTAGTAATTTCTCTGGGTATTAATCCATCGAAAGTGTAACAAGGAATGAGCCACAAATCTACGACATAGTGATTCAAGATAAATTAGAGTAGTTTAATCTCACACATTAGTTAATTTGTCATTCAAAGCATATCGGATAATATTGAAGGTGATTTACGGTAGTCAACGAGCTACTCACGTGGATCGATATCAGGTACTTGGGTACATTATATTGCCCGATATCTGATGCGTGCACTTGCGCACATAGGCATATATATTTTACACATCACGCTTTCGGCCTATCAGACATCGCATGAAATGGGTGTGAGTGCATGGTTGAAAATCGACACTGCATTTGGTGTTTGATTGGGTGGACTCGGTTAAATGGGATAATGTTCAACAGAGTCACACGGTTGAATAAAATGGTAAAGAAAATATGTGTCGAATTGTCGGCCAGTAGGGATAGATCACGAGATTTGAAAAACACTGGTGTAATTCGGACTATAGTCCTTAGAATCGAAAGGCGTAAAGAAGTGTTTGGGTTTGCGGAGCTTGTAGTGATACACCAAAAATCCTCTACCCACACAAAGGCGCATGATTTTGAATATAAAATGATCATTGTGATGTATCATCCCAGCTTTTGGTTTCATGAAATAAGAATTTGTTTGAAAATGTCATTGGATGTCATCGAATAGCGAGTTTTTCACCGCACACACATGGGCTTAGGCGATGTGTGAGGGAGTCGGTGAGGACTTGTGTAACACCTCGAAATATACCCTAGTTGTTTTTTAACATGTTTCGAGTATAATAAAAGTAAAAGTATAATTTTCCGAAATAAAAGCATGCGAAAAATAAAATAAGCAAAACCCGGAATTTGCATAAGATATAAGGGTAAATTGGTAATTTGCCACTTTAGGACTTAAGGGTCATAAGCTCATAAGATTGTATGCCAAAGTAGAGTATAACATAAGTTGAAATACAAATGAAATGAAGATAAGGGACCAAGAAATAAATAAAGGAAGGTAAAATCAATAAATAAGGATGAGATAAGACTAAAATAACTCATTTGGTCTTGAGAAAGGGAGAGCAAAAACGTAAAGAGGAAGGAAGAGAAAGAAGAAAAGAAGAGAAGAGAAGAGAAGAGAAGAAGAAGAGAAGAGAAGAAGAAGGCCAAAAAGGTAGGGCATTCTAAAGTTTTGTATGGATTTCCATGGAATTGTATGGATAGTAGTTTGTTCCCTAACCTAGGGTTTTGTTAGGATTTCATCCTAACCCTAGATGTCTTGAAAGTAGGGTTGGTAAAACCTAAAGTGTACAAGAAGAGCTTGGAATCCTCCCTTTGAGGTTGGATTCATGGTTTATTTGCAAGTAATTGAGTTTGGGTTTAAAACAAACCCTAATTACTCTTTATGTTTGGTTTATGTATGGGTTATGACCCATATTAGAGTTGTTTTGGGAGTAATTCATGATGAGTTTTTGAAGTAAAGATGGAATAGAGGAAGAGTATGGAAGAAAAGTAGGTAGAAAGAGAGGAAAATCTACCATTTTTGGGCGGGTTTACGTGGCTGAATGCAGGTACGGAAACGAGAGTGAATCGCAGTACCGCTGTCGAGACTCAAATGGTACCGAGTACCATCGAAGTGAATGCAGGTACCACTCACGAACCAGGAATGGTATCGATGCCGATCACGAGGTACCACTTTTTAATGACCTAGTTTCTTGTATTTTACATTATTAAGCCCCAGCGAGGAATTCATACAGATAGTATAGGAACCACCCAATAAATGAATAATGAGGTTGAATATGAATGACACTAAGTTGAAAGCATAGTACCTCGCCTCGAGCCCGAGTTTAGTATTACAGACGAAATATTAGAGTTCATGAATGAGTATAAGTTGCTATAAGTACAAGTACTGAAGTATAAGTTTGATCTATGAAAGCTAAAAAGAATACACATATAATTTTGTATAAGAAAAAATACAGTTAAATGTTTATCAAAACTTATTTAATAAGGAATATCTCATAAGTATACTTATTCATGTATATGAGATATATTTTCTAAAACATGAAAGATTGTTAAAAAAACATAATAAAAATGATTGCCTGCTTAAGACCAGGTAGTTGGATAGATAGACATACCTATAGGGACATAGTGCTGCAGCATACAGATACAGATATCGAGGCCTCGTTTGGGTCGATGACATAGATCCCGTTTGGATCACCATAGGCGGCCGTTTACCCAGGTCGTATAGAGATTGTATCTCGTACGGTGATGATACAGCTGGGTACATACGGATAAGAGATCACTATCTCGTACGGTGATAGTACCTTCGGGTGCATCTGAATAGAGAATAATGATGATGCGCCCAGGGTACATGCGAGTTCTCTCCGTATCCATACGTAGTATTTGCGGAGGCATGAACATAAAGAAAATAGAAAGTATATGTATAAAGTATATGATATGATATGAGAAGCATAACAACTGTACGATGATAGTATACGATTACAAGAGCAAGAAATCTACGAGTATAAGATGACACAAAAAGTACATGACATACGATAAAGAGAGAAACATGTTATGAAAAAAAAGAAAGTAGACATGAGAAATGGAATAAATATATGTACATGTTATATGTGTCATAAAGATATGCATGTGTTTAAAGTAGGATGACCATTGTTAGAGGTCGTCCATATGTTTAAATTCCCACTAAGCTATAAGCAGATGCAGATTATTTCATCAGTGTAAGGTACGAAGAGAAACCCGGAGGGGCAAGGCGATCCATCAACTGACGAGGTCGACACATCATTAGGGGTCCAGCTGGAAGATTTTATTATAATGTATATGTCACTTTTTGTTTCTTTTTGTAAGCAATGTAAATGTTGAACACTTCCATATATGAAACTTGTATGTATTTTTGTATCCCTTTATTCTGGGGATATGGTACGAAGAATTTAAATAGACCGCATTATAAGAATGAAAACTTAAGGTTATAAGTTACTTAGAAAACGAGCATCTGGATCCGGTTCAGACCATGATCGGGTCGGTAAATGGGGCGTTCTGACTAAGTCTTGCGTCAGAGAAAAAGTGAATTACGGCTTTCATGAGGCAAGTAGTTATTTGCCGATACGTACTGGGTTGAAAACCTAAAGGAGGTTCGATCTCGGATGATGAAACGAACTTCATTGTTGGGTTCGTCTCGCGAAATTTAGTTGCCTAGGCGAATTTCATTGAATTATGAGATTGTCAAAATTTCACGTTTTTCGAAACATCGAGGTCGGGGTGACACACTGTGCAAGCCATGTGTGTCAAGTCTATATGTTTTAAGACACATGGCAAACCATGTGCAAACTTATGGAATGTGCGAGAGAGTAAGTATAAATGGAGTGTTCTTAGAAGAAAGGAGGGAAGCAGGAAAGGAAAAGAAAAGAGAGATGAAAAGGAGAGGGAAAGGAAAAGAAAGAGAAAGAAAGGAAGGAGGCCATGAGTTTCACCCCCACCAGTTCCTCAGGCTCTCATTCAGAAACGGTCGAGCCTGGTGGAAATGGGAGTAAATCCCAAAGATTTGGCGCCCAGGGGATAAGCTTGAAGGTAAGGATTCTTCCTACTTTGGTTTATTCATAGCCTTTGGGCTATTGTTTGGAACCATGATACGCCGTATTAATGGCATGGGGCGGGATTTGTAACCGATTCAAGGCTTATTACTAATTAGAATTTAGTTGAAAATTTTCATTTAAGTTTTCCAAAATGCTTTCTACGATATGAGGCACGCGATGTGATGTGATTGACGCAATTATGTGAAACTACCGGTGTACTCGACTTGAACATTATATCTTTCTAAAATTCGAGCTTCCGATTCCGCGTCTTTCATGGATTCTATCAAAGCTCTTTGGATTCTAGAATCTGTATATAGTATAAGTGATTGGCATTTTAATTGCTCACATCATTGGTACTATCTTAACTTCCAGAACCATCTGGTACGTAGCGACCGTGAAGCACGTTTGATGGTGACTCAGTGATGCCATCCATCCCGCATTGGCTCCATATTGAGCCGTGCGCGTGGTATGTGGTGTGACCATTGCCAGCCATGAGTGTGTACCTTTGCCGGGCGTGCAGCCTGTGGACCTGACTGAGAGCCAAAATGGCTGCGTGCCTGATGGCTGAGTCAGCGTCACTCTCAGCCATGGCCGACCACATTGGCATGGTGAGATGGGTGAGCTGGGGCCATCTGCCGTCTGTTCAGTGCCTCCAGTGAGGGATGTGTGCGATCATGAATGTTTGAGTCAGTGCCACCTGGGGTGTCCACTGCATCATGTGACACACATGATTAAATAAACATGTTTATATTTGCATTCCATAACCTATGAGACCTTAAATGAGGTTGGAGTGTAGTGCATGGTTGTAAATGTTCTGCTTTACATTTTGGTGTTTGATTAAATTGGGCTCAGTAAATGGGACAACGTCCTATGATCGTATGGTTGATTGAGTATTAAAAGAAAATATATTACTGAATATCTTAAGGAAGGGATAGATCCCCCTACAGGATTGAAACTATGAGTGTAGTGAGGACATAATTTATTGATGAACCATAAGTGCTTTAGTTGTATTGAACATGGTGGAACTTAAAATCTGCCTCAGATAAAGAAGCGCATGATTACGAATAAAATAGATGTTAATTGTATCATCAAAAACTTGCGGTTTATAACTAAGATGAAATTTGTTTTGAAAATGATCATTGGATGTCATCAAGCGTGGTTTTTCACACATAGAGCTTGAAGTTGTGTGAGGGAGTCGATGAGGGCTCGAGAGGCGCATGGTACAGGATGAGTCACATCTCATTTACAGTAAAAAATGTGGGATTAATGATGAGTGTTGTGAATGTTGTGGTGAGTGTGTGACCATTACATGTGCACTTAGGTAGGGAGTAGTCTTTTGTCAGTTATCTCACTAGTGTGGCTCCACCTTTATGGAAAACTACATTCCAGGTGTAAAAGCGGAACCACTTAGGTGGAATGAATATCAATAGGCGTAGTGGAAAAGATTAACATGTGGCCTTGATATATTTGTAAAATATCTTTATAACGAAAATAGTTTATATCTATGATTTTGTATAAGAGTGTTTTAATAAACTCTTAAGGACTATTGTGACATAACCTTGGGTAATATTTTGAGTATGGTTGAAAGGGCCCGGTAGGGCTACGTTTACTCATAAATGAGTCTCGGTGAATGAGACACGATAGTGTGGTATCGAGATATGCGATACCCACAGGTATTCTATAGGTTGACGATTGGTCAATGGGACCCTTAGGTTTTGGGGCGTCACAACTCGGGCGCATGATACATGGTGAATTGCATCTCATTTCATGGCATGACATGTAGGATTCCATATAGAATTGGCATGTTCTTATTGGAATGTGAATGTGAAATGTTAGTGAATGTATATGGCATGCGCCCAGGGTGGGGAAGTAGCCGCAGGGAGGTATTCTCTACTTGGCATAGCTCACCTTTATGGAGACCCGACCCTTTTGAGTGCGGGGGTAAAACTGCCGTTGGGCGACAACTGAGCGAGGCCGGGATTGTGAAGAAAGCCGACATGTGGCCTTGATAAGCCCTTTTGTAAAAGTGCTTTGGAACAAGCCCGGTTCTGGCATGTGCACCATATGTTAAAAAGAATTATGTTAAGTCTTTTGGATTATTGCCAATATAGTCGGGTATGTAATAATGGTAAGAGGGTCGTGATGGGACTCTCACGGATTGTAGCTAAGTGTATTAGACTCATATTTTCACTTGAATATGAATGAATGGGTCCCGGTGAAGGTATGTATCAAGGTGGTCTTGAAGTAACTCGTCTCACTTAATTAAGTAGATGCAGTGCAGTACGAACTTGGGTGTGCGATGACCTAAGGTAGAAACTCCTGCAAGTTAACGGCTAGTCAACGGGACCCCTCGGAAATTAGGGCATCACATTATATTCGTAAAGTGTTGATTGAGTGAACATACACTTATGCATGTATAAGTAATTTGACATGAGGTTTACACTTTCGTGTCTCCCCTCAATTTCTCACACTAACTTCTTATTCTCCTTTCAGTCCATCTAGGTTATTAAGTATGGTACTTTTATACGGTAGTGCTTTCCTCAGGAATCCTATTGGTCACCTCTCGGTCCATACAATAGGACTACCCGGACTACACTTGGATCGATCACCTCTCGGTCCATACGATCCTCACATAATGCTGAGATGGTGCTACTCCTAATGAAATCCATCTAGTACTAGGCATTCCTAATTTCCTAGACTTTTATGATTAAGTTAATTAGTATTTCAATTAACTAATTCATACCTTCAAAGACTTGGAACTAGATTTTAAGGCGTAACCTAAGCGTTACCAAGGATGCCCTAGTATGGGGATCGAAGACCTGACTCTCAGTATGGATTAATTAGTTAAAACCGTAATAATCCTAAGAACTACACCAACTAACATCCATACAAGCATGAATTCACAAAATCATCATAAAATATATAACCTAAACATCAATTTCCACAATCAATCCTAGAGGAAAGTTTAGTTACTCATTACAACCCACAAATCTATCAAAATCATGTCTATTACATCCATAATAATGAAGAGATGAGAAGAGAGTGAGATGCAGAGATACAAAGCAGATTTGAGATGAAATGCTCACAGAAAACTTGGGCTCAGGAGTTGAGATGAAGGTCTTACAGTTGATGGCTTCTTCAAGCCGCCAAATGCAGAGTTAAGCGGTTCAAGAAAAAGAGAGGAGAAACCCTAAGAAGGGTGTTCTCCTACCAAAAATCGAACCCTAACCAAGTCTATAACACATATATTTAAAGGAAATGGAAAATGGGCCAAAATACGACGTTTTCTGCTCTAGCCCGACCTCTTCGCTAAGGCGAAGGGTCCTTTGCCTTAGCAAAGGGCAAGTGTCTTTCGTTGGCCTTGTCTTTCTACGCCTCAGTGAAGGCAAGCTTCACCATGGCGAAGGATAGGTTCGCCTTGGCGAACCAGAGAGGCATGTCTTTATTGCGTCCTTCCTTCACCTTGGCGAACCACTTTGACTCGGCGAAGTAGTGCCTTCGAGCATAACTTCTGCTTTCTCTCCTTTCAGCCTTTTCTTTGCTCGCTTTTTCCTTCAATATTTTTAAAACATTAACGAATGAAGGATTAGTGTAATATTTAAGAATATGGGTGTGAATCTCGCATTTGGGTTAAATAACAACATGAAAATCATAGTACAAATGCTAACAAGATTTACACCTATCAATAAACAATGTTAGTCATGGTTTTTAATAATTTAAAATCTCTTATTTGATTTACTTCTATCATATCCTATGTTTACTTACATACACAATTTATTTTCTAAGTCGGTTGAAGATTTACACCATTATTTTCTGTTTTTGTCGTGTATTTCAATCTAAAGAGGTACAATGATTTCCTCTTGGCCAAACAAACAATGGTACCGAGTTTTATGGATTGACATCTATTGACTACAACTTAAACACAAATGGACAATCAGTTATCAGGATAAGAAAAAGCACATGGCAAGAACCTTAGACAAATTAAGTTTTGCTACACAACGGGTCAGCCATCATGGCATTATAATACATGTTCAGAGAATATAATATTACATATCAGCTTTATGCCTTTATGCCAATTCAAACTTTAGGACAGGACTAGCTAGCAAGTCCCATTAGCTCTAGGGCTTTGCAGTAAAAATATATTTTTTGAAACCTCTTTAAACACAATGGACACTTTATAAATTGGTCTCACAATTTCCTAGCCTAATTCTTATGCAAAATCTCAACTAATCGATAATATGATTATAATGAATTGTCTCCCTTTATTTTCATTTCACCTAAGTGGGTAATACAATTTCGTACCTATGTATCCTTCCAATTGTTGATTAGCAATTGAAAGTTTTTGATTTCATCAACTTCTAACCCATTAAGTGTATCTAAAATTTCTTGCAACACGTGTTTATTATCACTTTGAGTCACTTGAAAATCCTAACTTTTATCTTCTTCTTACAATCCTATGATTTGCCTTTACCATACATTATAGCTATATTATAAAAAAGCTCAAATAAACAAAAAAATATGTAAAAAAGTAAAATATGAAGTATAAAATTTCATTTACCTCCGCTCATCATATAGTGTAGGATGACAAAATATGGCAATCATATTCAGTAAAACACTTTCAACCTATAATATCCATATATTCCAAAAGAACTTATTTACTTTAGTTTTACCGAAATTTTACTACAATGACATGTATCAAAGAAACAAGTTAGGTTGACCCAACCTCAAAAAGAATGTAGCTTTTTTTTTTCTTTTAAACTAGATACATAACTTATTTTATAAACTTTAATTAGCAAGCATGTGAGGATATTATTATATCGGTTGCAATGAAAATTTTACATCTAATCGTGGTTGTACTCCATTAAAGAGTTAGGATTAAAAAATAATAGGGGTTAAGTGTAAAAGGGTTTGCAAAAAACTCATAATTTAGAACAAATTGAATATCATGGATTTAAGGTTATTCGAGTTGAGCTCCAAGTTACTATTTAAATAAGTATTAATCGGTCGAGTGCTCAGTCACTAGAACTTGTTCCCTAGGTGCTTAAAACTTTCACATGTTGTGCTCCAATGTTTACTCTTCACCATCTCACGAGTGGTGGCGTGACAAAAATTTTTGCTCTTTTATTTTTAATTTTTTTTTTGAAAAATTATGATTGTATTTTTTTTTTCTTTTGAACGAAAAAATTATGATTGTTATTTATCACGGTTGTGTCATGTCCCTACATATGTTATGTGCAAATCAAGGTCATCCTGTCCATATGTACCTTCATGAACCTTAAAATAGTATTGTGATAGATTGGTATTAACATTTGAATATTCAACTTATGAAAAGTAGTGAACCAAACAAAAACAACAATCGCATCCCCAAATTTGCTTTTGAGACTGACGTCTTTCTTACATCGGAAAATGAGTTGTTTGGGTACATCCACGGCTGTGCTCATTGGTGAAGAGTAGCACAGAGGTCACGGAGATGTGAGGATTTATGGGGGTGAAGGTTGTTTGCTTAGAGTGGTAGGTGAAGGCTGTTTCCATTTAATATTTACATTTATGAATGTTCACTTACCACTCCAACTTTAATGGAGATTTCAATTCTCAATCAACCAACTTTCCTCACTTAAATCCGACGTGTATTCTCTACTATGTCCTTCAATTTACATCCATGATTTAAATTCCCAACAATCAAACATTGATTTCTCTCTCCTCCCCTAAGAAAAATTAACAAATTAGCCAAGATCAAAGTATGTGAAATCATTTTAGCGAATAAAAAAATTATTTGTAGGTGCCATAGGCTTTTGGCCCACATATACTCTAGCCCGGCAGGCGATTCGACAAAAGTGGTAGGCTATCCCCAGCCGGTGGCTTTGCGAGCTCAATTTAAGTCTTGAAACCGGATATCCTTCCTTAGTAGGGAAAATTGAGCTATGCTAAGCGGTCGTCTCTCCGGTTGAAAAGCTTTATTGTGGAAATCTTTGTCGGATGGACCTCTCCCGAGATGAATATACACCCTTCCATGAATCATCAATTTGATGTCACCGGGGTAAACAAGCTCGAGATCTAGTTTTGGAAGCATGTATCTGTTAAAAGGAAGAAGCTAGTCTTTGGCGAATGCGTGCAGCCTTCCCTTTTCGATTTGGGAGGGAAATCACCGCTCACGAAAAATTGGGATCACTTCCTCTTTGATAAAGGAGGTGTACACAATAAGTGGGGGGTGTGGGAGAGGGGAAAGAAAGCGGCTTAAAGGTTCCTAATTTTTAGGGAACAGTAGGCATGGAGCTTGAGTGTTTGGAGAGCGGCCGAGAAACTACATTGCCATTTTTTTTGTTTGTTTTGCAAGTTGTTACAGATAAGTGTATGATTTGACGATCCAGTGACTCAGAAGATTCTGGAGACTAAAATTGGCACCGTTTGTGGGGAAATGGCGAATCTCGAGGCGTCGCTGAGCGCGCAGTTCATCCTCTCCAGTGATCCTTTACACGAAATTTTGAGTGTTTCATTGTCACCAGGGCCAAAAAGTCGGGTGTATCGCCGTGACTAACTGACCAATGAACCAACTTGGGTTGAAGGGTGAGTTCTAAGCTGAAGTGTTCGGGAGATGGAGGCGAAGCAGAGGAGCAAGCGACGGATGGCGGAATGTGCGTGAACGTGTAAACTACGGCGAGAGGCGAGCAGCTTACGAACCGTTTGGAGACGGCCGGTAGGGAACTCTGAAGCTCCCGACATGTAACCCTGCGACCCGGATGAATAAAAGCGAAGAGCCCGCCTGCGACCATAGTGATCCGGCGGATGACGGTTAGCGGATAGCTCTCGGCTCCGCATCCTGTAGTCAGGAACGATGCAGTCGGAGTCTAAATGACCACCTCATAATTCTGATTGTTTATCAATGCGCGCAGCGTGGCCCCAGATCTCGAAGAAATTTGCGGGACGGACCCCATTCGGAGTTGGCCCACTAACATGCCTACCGGTTCGAGGTGTGGCCCCGTTCCTACCTACTCGATGCAGTTCGGGAGTGACCCTCGTATACCGCGTAGCATCTTATCCCAGTCGAGGACGCGTATCTTATCTTCCCCGCGGGCGGCGTATTTGGATTTGAGCCTCCTTGCGGTTCGTCTACTGTCGTTGTTTGCCATGTCTGGCGACTCCTCGTCCGTGTAATCTTATGTTGCACTTTAACCCGAGCTATGATCATGCTTGGCAGAGAACGATAAACTTCTGATGCTGCAAGAGCTATTCCCTAGCGGGGGATGAAAATATATGATATATCGTCGATATATCTCACATATAATCGATATCGGGTGATGATCGACACGATATGTGATGGCCAGATATATCGGTTTTGGACCGATATATCGTGGAAATATCAGGTCTGTGGCATACGCGCGCGTTAGTTTAATTTTTTGGTAAAATATCCAAGATATATCGGGATATGTTTCGGGATATATCGGGATATATCGAGGATATATCGAGATATATTTAAATTACCAGATTTGAAATCCTGACTTGATCCAACGGTTATGGATTGATCACAACAGTTTAATTTCAATATATCGATATTCATGTAAAAATATCCACCGATATATCTCGATATATCGAATATATCAGTAAAATCAATCTGAATATATCCAGAGTCGGCTACGTATATTTTCATCCTTGTTCCCAGCTAGCTTGAAAGGTCTCGCTCTGGCCTGGTTCCACAATCTTCCAAAAGGATCTCTGAACTCATTCGGCGAATTGTGGGCTACGTTTATCTCGATATCGTGCTGCAATTACAATTAGAATGGAAACATGAGGCTGCGCTCGATCCGTTTCAAGAGGGCGGCGATCCATCACGGGATTTCGCAGGAGATTTGAATGTTGTCCGTAATTGATATTTATAGTATGGATCACGGTCTTCTATGAGAAGCTTTCGAAGAAGCTTTAGGCGGCCACAGCACCAGTCCCTTTTCCCTTGATCCTGGCTGACCGCTGGAAGAAGCGTATGTGAGCGATTGAAGTCTCCATACGGAGGAGAATATCGATCGCCTACTTAAGAGTGATATTAACTTCCCGAGCTGACAAAACTACCCTGAAAACCTTTAGAGCAGAGAGAAAGTAGAACCGAGGGTGAAAGGCGCTCCTAAGAACAGCCAGGAAAGAAAGGGGCCTCCACTATGATTCTGCCCCCTCGGCACATCTCTTTATGGCCTTTGCTTCCTCATTTGGGAGACACCCAGATTTTAAATGGCCCTCGCGTGCGTGTGAAGTCCAGAATAACGTAATTGGTCTTTGGTCTGACTACCCGCAGAACCGACCATGGAAACAAATCATTGCCAAAGGCCTAAAGTTCTTGGTAGAAAGATTAATCAGGCCAGAACATCTCGAAATGTTCGATGGGAACCGACCGACTAGGGTGGCATGTGAAACAGGCCATTCATTATTCTGCGGCGTCCATCGGGAGTGTCGAGCCCATAAGCTCGACTTTGTGTCGTTTGGGAGGCCGTTAATGATCGATGCCCAGGTCTAAGGCGGAGACAAAAAAATGCACTACGAGGGTGGTATTAGTCGAGCAGTGAACACCATCGGTACGGAAGCGACACAGTGGTTGGTGATGGAATGACGAAAATATCTTTCTCGCATAAGCGGGCTGATTAAATGAAAACACTCACTGTTGCTGGTGCCATACCGCGTGTATGTATTAACTGTTTTGATGTGCATAGAGTCCTTGTTGATCGGGTAAGCGCGGCCGGAGTCTTTGCATCTCTGGCCGCCCCCAGGCCGGATCAGGAGTTCCACTCGGTCATCTCGGGTTCGGTTGGCGAGGAGTTTATTTAGTTCAACGGGGCCACCACACTAAAAGTGGGTGATATTGCTCTGTCGAGGCGGGGACCCGAGTAACTCGGTAAGTACACTATTTTTAGGTGGTTGAGATTTGGGTCCCGTATAATGCTGTGTAGAAAGTGGACACGGCTACATACGATGAACAATCCTACGACTTACCACCAATCTATCAGTTATCTCACCACATCTAGGCAAGTTGACCTTGAGGGCGCGTCAGCGCTCGTCGGTGTTATTATTGGATTCACACGGCGCGAAAAGGCATCGATGGCTCGCCCTTAGAGCTCAACTCTCTCTGTCATATGATTCAGGCGGTTGTCCGGGCCACTTTAGAAGATAGGGATCAATTGGCAGTAGATCCCATGGAATCCATGCTCATAGATGGCCTAGACAGAGGCACCTATGTTAGTTCCCTCCTGATCGAAGAAGAAAGGTCCCGATTACAAGAAGTATTAAAAGCTAACGCCGACGTGTTCACTGGATTCTCGGACATGATAGGGACTCAAATAGTGAGGCAGCTTCCTGAGTTGAATGTTCTCCCATCCGCTAGACACATTGGTGAAGTGCGTCGCTTCCACTGGATATCCATCGAGGATCTGTCTAGGCCGAGTAGATAACCTATTGAAATTTGGGTTATCGGGGAAGAGGGTCAAATGCCGGAGTGGCTTGCTAACGTAGTGGTAGTTCCAAAGAAAGGGGGTAAGTGGAGAGTATGCGTAGACTATACGGATCTTAATGACGCGTGTCCCAAGGATAGCTTCCCACTACCTTGGATAGATCAGATTGTCAACGCATTGGCCGGGCATGGCATGTTATCGTTTCTAGATGCATTCTCCGGTTACCATCAAATCCCCATGTACCCGCCTGATGTAGAGAAAACATCTTTTATCACCCCCCACGGGCTCTTCTGGTACAATGTGATGCCATTCGGGTTAAAGAATGATGGGGCCACCTACCAGAGACTAGTAACCAAGATGTTTCAGCCACTGCTCGGAAAAACTATGGAAGTGTATATAGATGATATGTTGATAAAGTCCAAGGAGCGGTCGGATAACGTTACTCATTTGCAGCAAGTATTTGACCTTCTTAGGACCTATGGTATGAAACTCGACCCACATGAAAATGTGCATTCGAGGTCGGTCTTAGTCAGTTCTGCAGGATTCATGATGACCTGAGAGGGTTGAGGCAGCCCCTCGACTTAGCCGTTAGAGTCTCCCGACCCCGAGCTCTACAGAAAGGGATGCATTATTGGTAAGGTAGATTAGGCACCTTGGGGCGATTTATTGTTCTTGGCCAAACAAAATGCATTTTTAGCCACTATGAAAGGGGCTAATTGGGCCAGATGGATTGAAGAATGTGGTCGGGCCTTTATCGGATCAAGCGATATTTGGCCAGAGACCCCCGATTCTCGCCGGTCAAACATCGGTGGCTCTCTTCATGTTGCGAGTCTGAAGCATTTTCGATGTGCGTGTTCAAGAGAATGAAAGCGGAAAAGCGAGATTTGTGTTCTTAAATCGAAAGCAAATCTTTGGCCGTCGAGAGACCGGTATAGTCATCTTGGCGGGGCCGCCTTAGCCGCGGATGCTCGGCCCGAGAAGCGCCTTTATTTCGAGGCGCGTCCATTGTTGTACTAAGATCTCTCTCTGAAGCACCGTACATAAGCTGACTTATGTCGGGAAGAATGGCTTCGCTAGGCATTGGTAGCCCGTCACGACGGCATCTGATACAAGCCAAGGCTTTCAAAAGAGACCCGGTGCTGGTAGACTTTGCCATGACGAGGAACTCCTGTTGGAAGCACGCCACGGCTGGCTCAGTTGGTGGACATAACGATGGCGGGCGTCGGACCAATAGGCGAATTATCGGTTTACAGTTGAAATCCCCATCCAGGATAAGATTGGACAAGCAATCCATCTCGGATTTAATGCCTATAACAACGAATTAGAGTACGAGGCCATCTGACGGGCTCGAACTATCAACCGCAGCAATACTGCTGTAAGCAAATCTCGTCAGTGATTCCAGGATGAGTTGGTGGTCGAGGCGAGTTAACTAGATTGAATCCGAGACCTCGAGATGGTGAAATATGTATCCAGGAGTGAAAAGCGGCGGCGACTTTCGGGTGCAGGCTGGGCATATTCCGAGGGACTAACGAAGGGCGGATGCCTTGGCCACGTGACCGCTTCACACGATCAGAAACTGTATTTTATGCTATCTCACATCAACGATTTGCTTCTTGATTGCATCCCGCGAAGCTAAATCGAGGTGAAGATTAAGAATCCTTCATGGATGGACCCGTCTACCGTATATCTAAGCCGCAGGAGCGACTCATGGTGAGAGAGATAAGGCCTGAGCTTAGTCCAGTGTTAGATTTTCCTTGGTTGATGGGCGTTAACGATCGCTTAGGCGGCTTTATCCCGAAATGCTTGGCCTTTCGAAGCGGGGTCATTATGTGTTCTATAAATCCATGAAGGAATATGCGGAAATCATCCTAGCGTCAGGACTTTAGCCCACCGGGCCCACTATGAGGGTTGATGCCGCCACTTTTACTAGAAAATGCGATCGTTGCCAACGACTTGCTCCCTTACTGAAATCGCCCAGGTCTGAGATCTGATCTCACCATCTCGAGGCCACGACCGCTTTGCAGTGGGGGATCGATATGTCGGACCACTCTAGGTGCCCTAGACAAAAAAACTATTATTGGTAGCCACGACTATTTGTTAAATGGATTGAGCTAAAGAAAGCATTCTCCTCGATCAAAGATGAAGATGTCCCTCGATTTATCTAGAAAAATTATTAATATCTGTTCGGGATCATGAATCAATTAATAATTAACAACACAGACCCCGGTCGGCAATAGGGTCTATGAAACCATGTCGAGGAAGCGAGATAAAATCTATACTCCACCCAGCATGTCCCATGAAAGCAGTAGTGCAGTAGGGCCTCAGGCAAAACCTGGCAGAAAGCCCTGAAGAAACGGTTGGATTTAGCTAAGGGCAAATGGGTGGATGAACTCCCTGGGGTACTCTAGGCTTACTGAACTACTACCCACAAACCAATCGGTATATCCCCATTCGCAATCACTTATGGGAATCCCCACAGAAATTGGTATGCCCACCATCTTGACGAACATCCCCGAACAAGGGAATGCAGATTTAAGGATTAAGGATATTGACATAGTCGATGAATTATGAGAATCGTGACAATCCGCTGAAAGCGTCTGCCAGCATTTGATTGGCGAGATTCTTCTGATAAACGGTCGAAGCTTCAAATGTTCCAACCAGGGGACCTGTATCTAAGAAAAGTATTCGAAAATCTGGTGACCGATTGTAGGGGAAAGAGTTCGACCAATTGGGAAGGACCATATCTTGTAACACGAGTGTGAATTTGGGGCTTCACCTTTTAGACAAACTTGATGGAATCCACATTACCTAAATGTGGAAACGCTACACATCTTAAGAGGCAGCTATCAATAAGAATGATTTAATATCAAACGCATATGTCGTCCATTTTTCTCCTCTTGTAGAATTGACTAAGCCGGATAGCGTAGAGAAGTGACCTATAGGCCCGAGTTTAGATAACATGGCTGGTCGACCTAAAACCGGGATGGAGCGAGGAAATGACATGTCAGGCCAGTGAGATAACATCAGCTTGGTCAACCGCAGGCTCGGATAGCGTAAGAAATGACCTGTCCGGCCCAGTTTAGATAACATCTAACTGGTTAACCTAAAGCCCGGATGGTGCAGGAAATGACTTGTCTTTACTTGAGTTTAAGATAAACATCTAGCTGGGTGACTGACCTTGAGATAGCGCGAGGAAATGACACATCTGGGGCCAGGTTTAGATAACACATCTAATGGTCGAATAAAGACTTTGGATGGTGTGAGAAATGACTGTCGACCCAGACATAGTCAATGTCTTGTTGGTTTTATGAATGGGATGTGTGATCTGGAGTGAGACCTATTTGGCCCATTGTATAATTCACAGCTACACTCTGGATAATATCACTAAACTCTCAGCATAAAATCTCGGGCGAGTATTGCAGAATAGAGATATCGAAATCCGTCGGGACCTTTGAAACCATAATACTATGCACTGAAATTTAGCCCAGGAGGAAGTATTTACCCAAAACCGAAAATAAAATGCCTTTTAGAATGTCAAGATCTGAAGAAAATAAAATGTCTTCTGCCGCGAAAGCACGCTCGGCGAGAGAGTGATAATTTCGAGCCACAGCTGGCTACAACATTTGGGTTCATGATTTAATAGGCGGGGACCTCGGTGGAATATACACTCCCGCACCGCCAATTTAGGAGATCCTTGGTGACCGATCTTCTCAAAGTCTCGCGGGCTCCAATTTGTGGGAAAGGCCAGACGAAGGGCAGGGCGTCGAGTTACTAAAGATCGAGTCGGGAGGTCGCGTGTCGGCATCCGTGGGAATGGAGGCTCCACTCCCACATATGTTGTGTGAAAATGCACAGCAACATACCCGTAGTTGAAGATCACGTCGTTGCTTACATCGAATTCCGCCTCCATTGCCATCTTCTCTGGAGTCTTCTCTGGAAGTCTATGAAATTGTCCACTATTGGCTCCCGGCTCCATCGAGGAAAAGGCAGGTGCCGTTCATGTTGAAGCGACTGTCTCTTCATCCGCCTTTTTGATGGGCCTCCTCACTTGTGACTAAGGCTTGTTGGCGTCGCTCGGAATCAGCATGAGCAGGCATCATGGCATTCTTGGGACATCCGAGGCGTGAGCCATTTCGGCCTCTACCTGTGCGGGGGCACCACTGTAGCATCAGTCTTTGTCGGACCATAAGCGCTATGCCGAAGCAGTCATCGCTACATTTCGGCGGACCAGCGCACCACCTTCGCCTCTCTTTGGCTAACTCCCGGCGTCGGGAAGAAAGGCGAGCCTCGTTGAGAGGCGTCCGGGCCTCGATTAGAAAGCCTTGGCCCCGAATGACGAGCCTCGCATCTCTCACTGGAGTTGAAAGTCATGATGTTGAAGGCCCGTGTTTGATGGCGATGGCGCATGCGAGAAATATATTAAACAGCGTCGGTACTCGTGTCTCGATGATAGATATTATAAATAAGGCTGTATCTTACGAGTTCGAGATGATTGGATGCAATTCTTATTTGCGGATGTATCCCACGTCCTCAATTATCTATTTGGAGGTATTCTTTGTTAGTGCCGCGAGGAACAATCGCCGATAATCTTCACCCACGTCGACGGTGGCCGCGTGCGGGGGCATCGCGGATCTGGTGTTTAGGCGGTCGTATGGTCGCCTCGGTTAAAAAGGCATCCAACGGCGGACAATCGTTTGCGTCTTCGGCCCGGTCGCGGAAATACCTCCTCGCCAGAGGTAGGCACATGTGACGGATAAGTCGTTATTATCTGATCGCGAAGCCGGCCTCTTGACTTAGCGCCGGTGGCTTCCGAGGCCTTTCCCTAGGAGTCGGCTCTCGAAGCTTGGCGGCGGGAAGGACCCGTTTGAAGCGTGGGGCGGTCTTGAGGCGACCTCCCTCGTGGCATCGTTCCGCATGTCGGGCGGTGTTGGATCCCATTTCGAGTAAACGAAATAATAGTGCATCTGACTCTCGCCGGCTGCGGTAGCATGGCCGGCAAACTGTCGGGAGGCGGCGTGCCTCGTGGCATATTCTTGCGCTCTCAGCTTCACGGCGGCATAACGGATCATCGCTGTCATTCTGCTGCCACTAACTGCTGCTGTGGAAAATCTGAGGTTGGTTGGATTGAGACAGGACCCGGGATAAAGTCCCTCACTTGGGTGTCGAATATAACAGCCGTAACCTATTCTTTTAACCAGTGCGAGGCGGACTTTCCACTCCTGCTAGGTAAAGCGGCGTTCAGGTGGATCACCCCGCCTCCACGTCCCCAGCGATGGTTGAGTTGACTGAACCAGATTATTAAATGGGCGACCTTGATGGGGGCCAGGAGCCATTGATCTCCGTCCATTATTTAGATCTCCACACCTCACGGGATGTTAGTGCGGCGCTTGATATTAAAGCGCAACGAATCGTCAACAATATTCCCCAAATGAGCCCCACGAGATTGAGTGCGGCGTGTCTCAGAGGACTGTAGCAAATGGGTTGCGCTGCGTCGACTAAGTTCTTTAAAGTCAGGAGAACCTTATAATTGTGTTCCCTCTCGGAAACCTCCAACAACAGGCGAATCTTTTCGAAGCTTGGTTTCTCCACCCACTCCACCAGCCTACCCTTCTAGCCTTCCTCTGCACCCATAATCTATAATCAATTACATGTAAAAACGCACACACATACACGTCAGCAAACTAAACTCATTACTAGTACACACCTGGAAAAGAATGTGACCGGTTAACCCTAAAAGGAAGCTCAGGGGAACCGAGAGTTCTTATCCGAATACACTAGAAGCGCACCTTATTCAGTCTTCAGCTAATCGAGAAGAATGCGTTGACAAGTTCTTGGCCTTGAATTCGGACGACCGCTAGAACAGCGAAATACCACAGTCCACTATTCTGAGCATGGGTAAAACAAATCTCGACAGGTGAAAGGAGTTAAGTTAGTATAAAAATTTGCTACCTTCTGACTAGTTAATATTCGGATAATATTGGGATGGATAAGAGTAGGAGGTGCACGGGTAAAATGTAGGGAGCCCCCTTATGAGAATGGGCATCGAGGGGCTTGAAGCTCGGTAGTGAGTTGCTCGGGTAAAAACACGGCGTGTGTTCTCGCTGAAGTGGTGATGAGTCAAAACTCATTTGATTTTAATCCATTTTTCAAGAGTAATTTGCAAGATAAGTATTGATTCATATACGAAACATGGATCTCGGCCTCAAATTCAAATTTACGAGAAAATTACAACGATGCTTGAAGGTCGACAAAACCCCAGGAAGAAGCGTCCCCAAGCGAAAAGATGTACGCAACTTAAAATTGGAGTGTAACCGAAGCTCGTCAGTTCGATTATTTCCATGTCACGACATCACGAGAATAGTTTTGAGAGAGAAATAGAAGCTTTATAAATTAGCGTCATATTTGAAGTGAGGCTACAACGAAAGTACGAAGCCGAGGCCAGTTCGACCAGCCAATATTAGGTGAGAGCGATAAATATTCGAGGAAGAATCTTAGGTAGCGACACCACGCGAGGTCACGGCCTTGATTGAAGACAAGCAGGGTCGTAATGCCAATATGAATTCCCTTGACGTTGATCCTTTGATGAAGCCACAAATGAGGTCTCTGCAAGAAAATTCGAAGTTACAACCAGTTCTTAAATGAAGGACTCAATTTGAGGTCGCGGCGTCTTTGTTCGGATGACATGGCCCGGATTGAGAAGTCACCACATGGGTTGGGGTTGACATGGAAGAATTTGAGGCAAGCTTGAAGTCACATAGGAAAATTGAAGTTGCGACCACTTACTTAGTGGGGATCTCAAAGGAGTCGTGACGATCATTAGGTGACTTTGAAGAAACAACGAAAGTAAAAAGCAGTCCACGTATGTTTGAGCAGCTAGGATAATTCAATCTGACCGAAGCAAGTAATCATGGTCGCGACACCATCTTGAGGTCGTGACGAAATAGAAAGGTGTAATGAAGAAGCGGGTTGCCCTTAAATTGGGTTGCGACGGAAGAAGAGCGGAATATAGCGGTGTGACTTAAGTTCGGAACATGGAAAACCAGAAAACCGAGGTTGCGGCACGAAGAAGTGCTAAGCATTCGAATCAAGTTGCAACCAAAAAGGGGAGAATCCGCGACCTAGAGTTAAAAGCGTGGGAGGGCGAGAAGGAAATGAGATTAGCGATCTCTATTTAGTCGCGACATACAATGCAACAAGAGACGAAGTCTAACTTCGAAGCGAAGTAAGCGACCCTGACAAAAGCAGTGACTTTAAGAATTGAAGTTGTGGCGTAGAAGGTAGTAGAAAAGGGAGGAGCAGTCGCGAAATCGGTTTTTGAAAATAGCCCGGGCAAGCGAATTCGCAGTATAATTGATATTTGCGACCCTTTACTATAGCGGCTACAAGGAACCGGAGTCCGCTGAGTTATCAGTGCGAAGCTAAACAAGTGAATGAGAGAATTCAAAGTTGCAGCTTATCGGTTTGAAGTCGCGACATGAGGCCATTTGGGATTTTTTTAGTTAAATATGATCCATCTGGGCTTTTTGGAATTAGGGCCCATTTTTTTGACGGTTCTGCATAAATAGACTTTTGGAGAATAGTAAAAAGTAGCTTTCGTCTTCGATACCCAGCTAGGAAAGGAGAAGGACTACATTGTATATTTTATAGGTAGATTTTTTATTTTCTTTTTCTTTTCTTTTCTTTTCTTTTTCTTTTTTACTGGATACGAGCGAAAGGCGAACCTTGTAGAAATCTTTGTTGGATTTAATTTATGATTTCTTTATACAAATGCTAAAAATTAATGGATTAGACAAATTTAAGGTCGTTTTCGATCTAATACAATTACGGTGGTGTAGCATATGATCAATGATCTATTGTGTGGTTATGTCACGAATTTAGAAACGCAACTTAGCTAGATTGGATTTACAGATTGTTGATCTTTTACCGCGTAATTTAGGAATCTTGGGGTGATTTATTTGATTGATGTTGTTTGAACCTATCGGTTCCCGATGATAGTCTGAATACCGGTTCGAAAGGATTGTTTCTAGCTCACAGATTTCCAGGAGGCCCTCTGTGTGACGAGAGTTGGGATTCTGAGGCTTGGAACATTTACTTATGGTGTTAGACTACCATTGATGAACTCACCCAAACTCCCCAGAGTTCATTTCGATAAATTCCCTTTTCACCTCATAATTGATGTTGGAGGGCATTTATCAATATAAATCATCAAAGACTACCTTAATCTAAGGGAATTCTGACCTGAGTTAAATTTGAGATACGATCAAGGGAATGGAAGAACCATTAGATTTGAAGTACAGGTCATCGTCAGATGTTGATCTTTGCGGTAACCACGAGAAGGGAAAGCGAAAAGAATCTGCAGTCTCGAAGGTGGTATGAAGTATTGAAAAGAAAAATACCCGAGGATCTTGAAAATTTAAAAATACAAGTAGCGGGTTAAATCCTTGCCTTTGAGAAGCGGAGATCTTTAACGGAGTGAACATAGAAATCGATTACATTGTTAGGCAATGTGGACAGAAATCAAACCCATCGTTAGAAACGAGCAATGCACTTTAATAATACGAGGTGGGTACATTTCACGGTATTTCTTTGATAGTGTCCATTTCACGAGGAAATTGATTCGATCCGATAATGTTATTCTTATTTGTAGTCGTTATCATTTATACCCAAGTTTATATAATTGTTTCTGATTGATGATTATTAGTTAAGATTAAACTTTACATTTATCCATTTTAAGTTCAAATAGTAGGACCTTAAGTGATTCAGAGTAGTGAGTTTCCAAATTCTTGTGTCGATCTACGTGGGAATGATATCTGGACTTACATCGATTTTACTACTTGTATGACTTTGTGCACTTGCGGTGTCATAAGTTAAAACCGAAATTTTCAATACGACACAAAAGGAAATCAAATTCATTTAAAATAAGTCTATCCCATTTTAACATAGATCTGTAGAGTGTAAAGGCTCCTGTTGCATATATTAGCTGAAGGGTTTTAATTATATAATCAAAGGCGACGAGAGTTTTATGCTTACTTGATTCTTAGGGGATTGAAAAGATTGAATAGATCGATATTAGACAAAAGAGTAAATGCTACATTGGACATTTTTCTTAAATTTTTATGAGAAAAGACCAAAAAGCAGATTTTACAAGCGTGGATTTGTATAGTGCGATCTTTAGAAAGCCATATTGAAAATATTTCTAGATCCAGTTAAATTAAGCTAAGGAGTGTATTTCAATTTCGGGGAGGATCTTTAATGCCCGGAAGCGGGACTGGTAGTTACCGGCAAATCTTGGGTGCAGACGCACACTAAGGAGGCTTAAGGAGACTAAAAGCAGAGAGAGCGAGAGATCGTCGAAGATCTATGAAATGCAACATGAAGGCTCCCTCTGAAACTAGGGAGCAAGCTGAGCAGAGGAAGTGAGGTCATTAAGGCTAAACAAAATGACGTCATGGAGCCAATAGATGCAATCATGCACGGGATAAACGGGAAGAAAATTACTACTCGTGAAATTGGAGCGTTGGAAGAGAGGGAATGAGAAGAATGCGAGGAGTGCTAGCTGGAGGATTCCATGGGGATGAGGCTAAGTATGTGGAATAAACCAAAGTTACCATTTCAAGCCAAATCTAACACCTTATTTCTGATGGCAATTTGAGGAATCGCTGAGAACTTCTCATATGGTGGAGGAAATACATAGGGTGAGTGAGGAACCTGATTCGACAAGGATGTCACACTGAGTTCAAACTTTGACAGCCCGATATGAGGAAGAAAACAAAGTGATTATGAGATTATAGAGGACCTGACCTTTGTGGTCAGGTACTCTAGGTTCATGGGAACTGATAGAGGCTCTTTACACCTCATGAACGAAACTATCGATTTAGAAGTTGCAAATAACTGGTACTCGTATTTTGAGGAAAATCTGAGTGCCTATTTGAAGAACTTGGAAACACAAGTAAGGGTAGCTAGCGTATCTCAGACCCGAACAAGGATGAATTCCCAGTGAGCACCTTGAAAGACCCAAGGACTACATGGCCGGGTTCGGGTTGAGAAGTGAGGAAAGAAGTGAGAGCAATTGGTAGAAAGAAAGGAAGGGAAGAGGCGGGAAGAACAAGATAAAGGCTGGAAAGGAAGAAAGAAGAACACCGAGAGAGATTCTTTGAAACTTAAAGGGAAACCAAGCACAACTGGACGACTGAAGAAGCGTGACGAGAAGCAGAGGAGAAAGCCTGAGCCACACACTGCGTTTATTTCCTTAGAAACTGAAAGTAAGAAGGGGAAGAAACAGGTTTTCTAAATTCGCGGGCATTTCACGAAAATAGAAATCAATATCCCCTTCTTGAGGAGGCAATCAATCAAATGCCAGTGTGCCAAAATTCTGGAAGATTATCTTGAGCGAGAAAGAAATATTGCGAGGAAGGTGTAGGAACCGATGCCTGCGATGCGATTATCGGTAATGGCTCCCGAAAAAAATGAAGGGACGGGTGGCTTCACCATTCCTGCTCATGGGAAATATGAATTAGGTATATGCATTCGGTGCCGGTATAAACCCGATGCCTCTATCGATGGTCAAGTTCAGTTTAGGAAACTCACCTTGTGATCACGTGTGGATGGTGACAGTGGAGATCACGTGAAGCATTGGAAGGAGTGTTGAAGATATTATGAAGTGGGGAAATTTATCTTTCTTGTGGTTTTGTGATCCTTGAAGAGTGGAAGAGGATTACCAGAGGTTTCCTCCGTTCTTCTGGAAGATCTTCTGCACATTTGGAGTCTCTTGATGAATATCTTAAAGGATTGAGTGACATAAGGATGGGGAGGAAGGTGCATTAACCTGTTTGAGGTTTGAATAACATGGTATTGCAGTGCGGAGGATTGCATGTTTGTGATGATAATGATGCTCCGGTGATGAATTGAATTAAATTTATGATGGCTGGCATTCTATCGTAAATTTGGGGATAAATTTTCAGTATCTTGAGCGTGGTGCGGGTGAAAGTGGCCTGGTTTGCAGCAAATAACTGTAGTCTTTGACTTGGATGAAGAAACCGTCAGAACGCTGTAATAAACCGAGAGCGAAGCTGCGAACGAGAACTGGTGCGAGAAGAGTTAATATTGAAGGAATTGCCCGATCATTTGAAATATGCTTTCTTAGAACGAGGAAAAAGGAAAACGTTAGTCATATGTTTGCATTAGTGAGAATTGAGAGAGCACAAAACTGTGAAAATTTTGAGTATTATTGCTTGGTGATTGAGAATCTTAAGGATATCAGTCCCTCCATTTTCATGCACAAGATATTGTTGAATGATGATGTAAGAACTTCTATTGAACACCAAAGGAGGCTGAATCCTTTGATGAAAGATGTTGTCAGAAAAGAGGTGCTGAAATGGTTGAATGCAGGTTTTATATATGCAATATCAGATAGCTCTTATGTGAGCCCAGTCCATGTGGTTCCTAAGAAAGGTGGATTCTCTGTGATCGGAAATGAAAAAGATAGTTAGTTTCACCTATGGGCGTGGCTGGGGGATGGAGATTGTCACGTAAACTCTGAGAAAGCTGAACACTTTGCAACCCGAAGGATCATTTTTCCCGCCCTTACTTCATTGATCGGATGTTGGATAGGTTAGTAGGACACCACCATGCAATTTTCTTGATAGATGATACGGATACAACCAAATTGTCATTGCACCCCGGAGCCGAGGAGAAAACCACTTTTACATGCCCATTTGGTACTTTTGGCATTTAGAAGAATGCCGTTTGGTTTGTGTATTGCTTCTCTTTACATTCGAAAGTGCATGATCTCCATATTGCAGATTTGGTAGAGAAAAGAAGTTATGGAGATCTTCATGGATGATTTCCTACGGTGTATGGATCAGTTTTGAAAATTACCACCTCAATTTAGAGACAGTACTTCAAGGGTACCTGAGGACGATAATCTAGCTGCGGGTGGGAAAATACTACTTTATGGTAAAAGAAAGGGAATTGTCCTAGGCACATGATTTGTTTAAGTAGATAGACAAGGTTTCAATTATAAAGAAAATCTTGCCTTGCAACCAGTCGGAAAACAAGGAGTTTTACGGGACATGCTTGGGTTTTATAGAAATTTATCTCAGAACTTCTCCAGTTTGCTAACCATTATGCTATAAGTCTTTTGGAAAAGGAGACCAGTTCAAATTTGATGAGTCACAGTCGAGATCTTTTGAAGAGATCAAATCAAGATTGGTTGAAGCTCTATCATGGAAAACAGTTGGAATAAAAATTTGAAATCATGATACCGGAGTGATTAGTACAATGGGAATTTGTATTAGGGCAGGAAGAAACGACAACAAGGTGTTGGGGCTGTACCTCTTACTATATAGCTTGGAAAACTTTCAATGGCTTCAAGAAAATTACTCTACTGCGAAAAGAAGATCATGCAGTGATAGTATTTGCATGTGAAAATTTAGGCCATTACATATTGGGGTCTCGTATCATTACCTCCACCACTTGATCATAAACAGAATTAAATATCGATGACAAAGAAAGAAGCAAAGAATAGACTGGTCTCAGAGTGAGAATATTGTTTATTCTCAGGAATTTGATATAGAGATCGAAAGGCAAAGAAAGATTGTGACAATATGATGGTGATCACTTGTCGAGTTAGCTTCTTTGTCTGAGAGGAAGAGGAAATGAAATAGCATAATATTTACCGGATGATTGATTTATTCACGATTGTCACTCGATCACCTTGGCCACAGTATCTTTGTGTTAGCGAACTTTTATAGCATAATAAGGATTATGCCATAAGACTCGGCTTCACCGACGGAAAAATTAAAGGAATTGCAGTGACATGTTTTTATATGGGATGACCCTGTGTTTAAAAGAGGAGCGATATGATGTCAGAGGTTGTGTGCAGTGAAGCCGAGAGCAAAGTCTTATGAATCATTCGTAAATATATATGGGATTGGGATAACAAATAATGTAATTTCAAATCAGGTGTGACCTGGCACAGATTATTTTGAGATGGGGTGACTAGTGTGAATCGCGAAGGCGGGAAATGATGAGGTGT
Organism: Tetrastigma voinierianum; assembly: GCA_016808115.1. Taxonomy (NCBI): domain Eukaryota; kingdom Viridiplantae; phylum Streptophyta; class Magnoliopsida; order Vitales; family Vitaceae; genus Tetrastigma; species Tetrastigma voinierianum. Next base: position 142,409 of record JAEQBH010003439.1, read on the forward strand.
GAAACCGCTCCTGCGAGTCTATCCTGGTAATCTGATTGTTGATCTGCAGGATGATTCTCGATCATTCATAGTCATTTGGGTGTACCGCCATATGTTGGATTATATGTCAAATGGGTTGGAGATGAAATCTAATGCCTCTAAATCAGTTTGTGATTTTCTGAATATTAAAATGAGATTTGGAGCTTTCGGAACTATCTATCGTGGAGGAAGTCACTTCACAAATAAATTGTTTGATAAACTTATGGGAAGATATGGAATCAAACACATTATGAACTTGGCTTATCATCCTCAAACAAATGAGTAATTTGAAATTTGCTTGAGGGAGATAAAGAAAATCCTTGAAAAAAGACTATAAGCTTCGAGAAGAGGCGGTCACGAAACTTGATGATGTATAGAGCATCTGAGATTTTGCTATAAAGCTCCCGTTGGAATATACCCCATCACAGTTGTCCTTTGTAAACCTTACCTACTTGCCTTCCTCTTGAATTAGAATATAAAGCTATGTGGGCAATCAGAGGTGAATTTTGAAAGCTTTCAAGGTTGCTAAGAGAAAGGCTACTTAGGCTACAAACAGAGATTTGGAAGAGATGAGGGTGTAAACTGTATTGAGTGCGGGATCTACAGATAAAACAAAGAAATGTGATCAAAGATTTTGAGGAAAATTTAAAGCGGAGATCAGATCTGTGTTCAACTCCAGAGTAAAAACTTTTCAGAAGCTTAAATCAAAATGGAATTGGACCATATCTACCGGTAATTATCAATCCTGACCTTTGGGCGTGACAACGAGAACCGATGTCAAGAGAGAATTCAAAGTCAATGGTCGAGATTGAAGCATTACTTGGGAGAATTCAAATTGTAAATTGACTCCTAGTTAAGTGAAAAGCATGGGAGAAACAAATCCTCTTTGCGTAAGTCAGCTCAAGACTAAAAATTGAAGCGACTTTGTGGAAAGCGATCCACGTCCACACGGTTTGGTACTACGTTTTATTCTTTTTGTACTAGAGTATTTTACTAATTTTGTGTGATTTTATTATTGTTGCTTTAAAATATGTATGTTTACTTTGCGGAATGATAAGGTGTACACAAAGAGGAATCTCCTACATTCGAACTTCAATCTGCGAAAGAGCCAAAGAGGCGGGTATATTCTTTTATGGTATTGAATTTTTGTCTCGGAGTATAGCATGATTGAGGATTTGGGAAAATTACATTTTTTATTTTTGTGTTTAAATTTTGAATGGTGCAAGTTGAATGGATTAGGTGAATATTTGAATGATGAATGTGAATTGAATTGTACTTGTTTGATTGGATTTGAGTGAATTGAACTTCTTTGAGGATTTAATTGTTCAAAGGGAGCACAAATTTTCTTGAGTCGCAACATAGATTTTGGAACTATACTTTCTACATATTTTTGGTATAAATGATTATAGGTCCCGACGAAGTTGGACATTGAGCTTAATAAGTTGGAAGAAGCAGGTCAAAATGACATCAATTCTCTGTCGTGAGCCCGTCTCGGTCGCGACAAAACTTTGATTGCGACGGAATTGTCAAATCTCAATAAAAATAGGTTTAAACCTTTCATTTGGGCGTCTGACAATAAAGAGATAGAATTTCTGCTGAAAATAATTAATTAAGAATTTCGAAATTTTAATGTCGCGACCCCAGCCTCGCAAATCCTCAACGACATTGAAATGACTGGTCGACTTCATTTCATCTTCCAATTCATTCCGGCACTTACGCCCCACCGTCCATCGTTTTGTGAGTCTTAAAACCCTAAAACGAGAAGCGGGCGGTACCTCAAAATCTTCACTCCTTGACCGTCAGGCGGGCATCTGGCGAGATCTTATCGTGATTGGTGAGAATTATCTACGAGAAAGTCAATGAGGCGGTAGAAAGAGGTTCAATTGGAACCTCGTGCGGGGAAAGAATTTGATAATCGAGACAAAAGCCGACCGGAGGAAGAAGAAGCGGGCGGTTGAATAAGGTACGCGAAGAGACAAAGGACAAATGAGCAACGAGAGGAAGAAATGGCAGTGAGCAGCCAAAGAACTGCATTTCGAAAAGCTCATGAATTGTGGAGCGAGATATTGACTGACAAAGTTTTGTGGGTGAAAGGGTTTTAGGAAATTGATTCCCCAGGATTTCGGGTAATACAGAGAAAAAGAGGGTTACTGAGATTCTTAATGAACTACTAAAGGCGCCGGGTTTCTACTCTTGCGAGAGAGTTTTTATCACGAATATGGTGGGCGTGAAGGAGGATTCGAGTCTATGAGGGGTTTGGGTACCTTTGGGGGCATAGACGGATCGATGAAATGTTTAAATTGAGGAGCTCGAGCACGGTCGAGTATAAGAAGATGGTAGAAAACTGACTATGAAAAGATCCTTGTTTGTTGTATAGGAAAAGGAAATGGGAGGCGAAGAAGAACCCCATGATCATAAAAAGGAGCCTCATGAAACGAAAGTGCGGTTTCTAACCTATTACCATCTGTATGATGATTCTACTAAGCATCTTTGCTTAGTCAGGGAACAGGAGGCCATCGTTTTATATGCCTTTTGAGAGGGATATAATGAGCACCTCAAGATGCGATTGAAGAGTCCATCAGAGGTTATCACCACAGTAACAAGAGAGGGTTGATTCCTCACCTTACCACCATCACCAGACTTTGTCTCTTGGCAGGGGTGAAGGGAATGTGGAAGGAAGAAGAAAAATGCCCTCGGGTCTCACCTCTGACCTTAAGCTGGGTAGCAAGGGGACTCAGGGAAAGCGAAGAAATAATGGAGGTGGATGAGGCCTTGATGCCAAGTGGGGAGGAATGAAATAACCATGAAGAGAGATGGGCAACCACGAGGAAGATATCCATCGTGATGGCGGAAGGAAGCACATTTCGGGATGAGCCGTGGTACGTACCTACCTGAGTGCGAGCACTTTCTGAGAAGCAGACGAAGGGTGCAGGAGGAGAAGAATCAGGAGATTATAGAGATGCTCTAAGGATCGCAAAAGGGACATGGAAGAAAGGAAGCGAAGCTGGGAGGACATGACGGATTAGGAAATTTTTTTTGGAAGTTGAAACTAGAAGAGAAAGAGCGGATGTGGGAGCAAAGAAATTTACGGGAGACAAGAAAGAGAAGAATGGAAAGAAGGGTTGAAAAGAAAGAAAAGATGATGGAAAAAATGAAGCTAAATTTGGAAGCATTCTATAATAATCAGTTCAAACGGGATGCAGAACTGCTAAATATTCTCAGAAAAAGAGAAGCAGAGATGGAGGGCAATGAAGAAAATTGAAGCCTTTAAATATTTGTATAAAAACGGTTCTGAAGTTTGAGAAATTTGATGAAGGGAAGGATAGGTCGAAGATAACGATGTATAGAAGAAAGATACAGTGAAGCAGATTTGATCAACGGAATGCATCGAAAATTTGGCCAGAGTGCATCTCGGAATTGGAAGGCGATAAATCGGGTGGGAAATATACGAGACATGTTTCAGATCAATGCAGTCAGTTCAAACAAAGCAATATATATGTAAAAGGAAAGGAAATACCCCTTGCTTATGAGAGACAAAGATCAGTAAACTATAAGTTTGAAGCCCTCATTGTAGCTTTGATATGAACCGTCCGATATGTACCTCCAACGCAAAAAGAAGAAAATAGACAGAAATTCTCCTTGTAGCTCCCAAACTGTATATTCTCTCCATTATCAATAGAAGTCCATTGTGTCTCATTAAGATTGTCTTGAGTTATAACATTTTCATTTGATAATTGGTTCCCTTTCCATTTTTTGTGTGTGTGAATTGCTGAATTAGAAATAGATTTGTGAATAATTGGTCGTTTCTTGATGAACTGATATGCTGAATTGTGTGGTTTGTTTCATTAATTATTTGCATAAGAAAAATATGAGCCTTTGTCGAGACAATGACGATGATCAGTGCATTTTATCCCGAGAACAACAACGAAAAAATGAAGCGAACCTTCCAGGTAAAATGAATTTAGGAGTTGCAGCATTACTTGAAATCAAGTTTAAACTATAGAAATAGGAAGAGATATATTACAGAAGGAACAAATAAAATTATTGAAGTTTTGTATATAAACAGTGAGTCAATACAGGTCTTGAAAGAACAGTACACATGGTCATTAAAATTCTTGAAACCTTGAAAAGAATTAGTAACATCTTCTGGGGATTCACAATTGAGGATAAAGGGTCCTAGAACTTGTAAGATTATTGGTTGAGGCGAAATCCTAGGTAAAATAGCTGACAAGAAGTGATAGAGGCCATCTTTGGAAGTTTGAGTCTTTCCAATCCTACCCTCACTATATGCTAAGGCATACACTCTAGTCCCTGATTTGAGCTAAACAAGCCTGATTTCTTCAATTAGCAACAATTAAAAACTGTGAGTCCCTCCTTAAAGTAATTCATAAAGAAAGAACCCCAAATTACCCAGTTTCTAGAACAATAAGGTTTGTTGTAAAGAAAAAAACAAGTTTGGGGGAAAACATTTCCTTACATTACAAGGAAAGAGGAGAAGAAACAATCCTGAAGAATTTAGAGGAAAAGAAGCAGAGATTGAAAAGAGGAATAAGTTTTGTCTTATGGCCTATCTCCCTTGAACAATTAAGCTCATAGGGGTGTTTCAACACCTAGTACCTTAATGCCAACTGGTATGGGAGTTGCTAGCCAAAAGTTCTCTAAGAGTGATAGAAAGCCTAAGAAGACAAAACATTGCACTATTCCCATTCCAAAAAAAAAAAAGTCCTAGAAAAAAGGGAACTGACCTGATAAGGTACAGGTGGCAAATCAAACTGCCATTAAAAAGGTGTACCAGACCACGATTGAGGAGAACTTACATTACAAGGAAGGAAAAGGATGAAAGCTGAAGGCAATTAGATAAAAAGGAAGAGTGGAATCTGGGTAAGTTGCCACCAAAATTTTCCAATTATCTACCTAATTACCTAAGCCTAACATTACAAGCCTGAAAGACCTCTTTGATCTTGAAAGTTGAATTTACCTACATTAGTGGAGATTAATATGAAAAACAAGCCTATGGGACCTTAACTAGTTTTTCCAAGGAGATTCCCACAAGATTAACTAATTCAACAAGAAGATGAAAAGGATTGAAGACCTGCACATACTCACGGAACAAGATATGTCAGACTGAACCCGTGCAAATGCACCCCCACGTATTTGTGATGTATTCAAACCATTCATTTTCCTTAGCTGAAACTTAAGTTTAAAAGGATGCTGCCATCTCCTCTTCCGCCATGCGCCTCTCTCTTTTCTCCTTCCTTCCTTCTCCTTCTTTCTCACAAAAACACATCTTCGCTGCGACAAAGCCAGGTTTAAATCGAAAAATGTCCTTAAAATAAAGTTCAATTATTTCAGGACAAACAATTTTTTCTTCTCTTGTTTCTAGGGCAAGCAAAAATTTTAAGTTTTGGGAATTTGATGAGTCCAAAACTCATTTGATTTTAATCCATTTTCTAAAAGTAATTTGTGAAGGATATGGTATTGATTCATACAAAAAACATGAGGATCTCCACTCAAATTCAATTTTTGCGTAAAATTACAAATGTAATCTAAGGCTCCCAGCAAAACCAAGAAAGTACCTAAAAGCGCAAAAGATGTCGCAACTTAAAATTGGAGCTCGCAATAAGAAGCTCGGGCTGGGCTCAAGATTTGCACAACATCACCAAGACTAGATTTGAGAGAGAAATAGAAAGCTTTATCAAATTAGTCGTGACTGCAAATTAAGGCTACGACTAGAAGTACCAAGGCAGCCAGTAATAGAAGTTGCGACCAAGAAATAAATGGGCCGAGATGATAGGAAATATTCGAGGGAAGAATCTTCGGGTCGCGACACCAATACGTAGGTCGGACGCCAATTGAAGACAACTAAGGCCTGACGCCTAACCGAGGTCGCGACGCTGATCCGTCGACATGGTGGCCACAAACGAGGTCTCTAAGCAAGAAAATCTCGGGGTCATAAACCGGCTTCTTAAACGTATGACTCACCTGAGGTCGACGCGGTCGCTCAGCTCGTAAGTGATGAAACTGGATTGAAAGTCACAACATGGAGTTTGAGGTTGCAACATGAAGCTAAGCCAAACGAAGTCCCTGTAGGAAAATTGAAGTTGCGACCACTTACTTAGTTAAGGATCTCAAAGGAGGTCGCGACCAATCATTCAGGTCGCGACCTGAAGAAACACTGAGAAGTAAAAAACCAGGTCACGACTATGTTTGAGCAACTAGGACCAAATGCAACCAGAAACAAAGTAATCATGAGGTCGCTGACAAACACTTTGAGAGGTCGTGGACTGAATAGAAGGTGTAATGAAGAAACCGGTTGCCACTAAGAATTGAAATATAATTTCAAAGAAAGGCAAGGAATATCAAAAGCTGGCCGCACCCAAGTATTAAGGTCGCAACTAAATTTAACATGTGAAGACGTTAAAAACAAAAAGGAGGTCGCAACTCAAGAAGTGATGAGTAGTCGAAATCCAGGTCAAACTAAAAAAAAGAAAGCCAATACACCAGAGTTATGTGGGTGAGGAACTAAATGAGGTCATGACTACAACCGAGGTCATGACATACAATGCAACAAGGAAAAGAAGTCCTAACTCAGAACTGAAGTGGCAACAACAAAAACAGGGTCACAACCTAAAACTGAAGTTGTGATGCAGAAGGCAATAGAAAGAAAGGAGGAACGAGGTCGCGACATGGGATTATGGTCGTGACATCAGTTTTTGAAAATAACCAAGCCAACAAGGTTGCGACTATAATTGATGTCGTGACCACTACTCAAAGCAGCTACAAGGAACCAAGTCACGATTGAAGTTATTAGGTCGCAACTGAATAAGTACAAATGAGAGAAATTCAGGTCGCGACATCAGTTTGAGGTCGCAACATGAGACAGTAGATTGGGCTCTCTTTTTCGTTAGTAAAATCCATCCTGTTTTTCAATTAGTCCATTCTTGATAGTTATAAATAGACTTTCGGAGAATAGTAAAGTAGCTTCTCGCCTTCGATACCTTAACCTGGAAAGGAGAAGGACTCATTGTATATTTTATATATTTTATTTTATTTTATTTTCTTTTATTTTCTTTCTTTTCCTCGGGATTCAACCAACGAATCGTGCAGAAATGTCGGCCGGGATTTAATTTCGATTTTCTATACAAAATGTCGTCGAAATTAATGGATTCTAGACAAATTTCTGGAATTCGTTTTTCTCAGTCTATTACAATTACAGTGGGTGTATCTGATCAAAGATCTATAAAACTTTTTTGCCTTTGATTATATAGACTAAAACCCCTCAAATTAACATAAGTACAGGAGCCTTACACTCTTTTTGCATCTATGTTAAAATGGGATAGACTTAATTTAAATGAATTTGATTTCCTTTGTGTCAGGATTGAAAATTTCGATTTTAGTCTATGACACTGCAAGTGCATAGGTCATACAAGTAGTAAAAATTGGATGTAAATCCATATATCATTCCCACAGAGATTGACAAGAATTTGGAAATCAATTACCCCAACTACTTAAGGTCCTTATTATTTGAACTTAAAATGGATAGTGAAAGTTTAATCTAGGAACTAATAATCATCAACTGTAAACAATTATATAAACTGTAAATAAATGATAACGACTACAAATAAGAATAATGATTGACGGATCAATCAGCTTCCGTGAGAAATGGACACTATCAAAGATATACCGTGAAATGCCCAATTCCTCGCATTTAAAGCGCATCGCTCGTTTCATCGATGGTTTGATTTGTCCAAGATCGCTTCAACAATGCAATTGATTTCTCCATGTTCACCGGTTAAAAGATCTCCTGCTTTTCAAAGACAAGGATTTAACCCGCTACTTCGTATTTTTTAGCTTCTCGCAAGATCCGGGTATTTTTTCTTTCACTATACCCACTCGAGACCCAGATCTTTGCTTCCCTTCTCAGGGTTACTGCAAAGATCTACCATCTAATTGATGACTCAAATTCTTCAAATCTAATGGTTCTTCCTTCCCTCAGATCGCATCTCGCCAACACGTGTCGGGAATTTCCCTTTAGATTAAGGTGAAGTTTCTGATGATTTATATTGATAAATGCTCCCCCAACCTCAATTATGAGTGCAAGAGTATGCGGAATTTATCGAAATGAATCCTCGAGCTTAGTAGTTCATCAATGGTAGCTCCAACATATCCACAAGTAAATGTTCCAAGCTCAGAATCTCTAACTCCTCAGGTCGCGCAGCCTCCCCGAAATCGCAGCCAGAAACAATCCTTGAATCGGGTATTCTGGCACTATCATTGGGAACCGATGTTCAATAACAACATCAATCAAATAAATTCCACTCTAGTATTTCTAAATTACGTTAAAAGACCTGTAACTAACAAGAATCCAATCTAGCTAAGTCGCGTTTAAATACCGCATTACAACCAACACATGAATCATCGACCTGATATTGGATAGGTTAGCAGACACCCTCACTTCTCGTTTTCTCGCATGGATATTCGATACAACAAAATTGCCATTGCACTCAAGACTAGAGAAACCATTTACATGCCCATTTGGTACTTTTGCATTTAAGAATGCATTTGGCTCTCAGGTAATGCTCCCGGCTACATTCCAAAGGTGCAATGATGTCCATATTTTCAGATTTGGGCGTAATAGTTATGGAGATCTTCATGGATGATTTCACAAAGGTATGGATCCAGCTTGAAATCGTCGCATAATTTAAAGGATGCATTTCACAAAAGGACAAGAATCTTTGAATCGAAAAATGTCATTTTACGGTAAAGAAGGAATTGTCCTAGTAAGCACATGATTTTCGCAGCGTGGCTGAAGTAGACAAGGCAAAGGTTTCACTATAAAAATCTTATGCCACCCACAACAGTCAAGGGAATAAGAAGTTTTCTGGGACATGCTAGGTTTTATAGAAGATTTATCAGAGACTTCTCCAAAGTTGCTAAGCCATTATGTAGATTACTGTAAAAGGATACCAAGTTCAAATTTGATGAGTCCTGTCGAGATCTTTTAAAGAGATCAAATCAAGATTGGTTGAAGCTCCTATCATGGCAAAACCATATTGGAATAAAGAATTTGAAATCATGTGTGATGCCAATGATTATGCAATGGGAGTCAGATTGGGACGTAGAACTCCATTAAGGTGTTCGTGGCCATACTATGCCACAACAAAACTTTAAATTAAGCTCATGAAAATTATTCTAACATCAAAAGGAGATGCCGGGGCACAGTATTTGCATGTGAAAAATTTAGGGCCATACATATCGGGGTCTCAGATCATTATCCACACCGATCATGCTAAATTAAATATCCGATGGCAAAGAACAGCCAAAGCCAAGACTGATCGTGGGTATCATATTGTAGAATTGGCTGCTTCAATAAAGATTTCTTTGATAGTGTCCATTTCTCACATGAAACTGATTCAGTCTAGTAATGTTATTCTTATTTGTAGTCGTTATCATTTACTTACAGTTTATATAATTGTTTACAGTTGATGATTATTTGTTCCTAGATTAAACTTTCACTATCAATTTTAAGTTCAAATAGTAAGGAGCTTAAGTAGTTGAGGTAATTGATTTCCAAATTCTTGTCAATCTTTGTGGGAACGATATCTGGACTTACATCCAATTTTTAATACTTGTATGACTGCGGCACTTGCAAAGCACATAGAATAAAACCAAAGGCACTCCTAATCCCGACACAAAAGAAATCAAATTCATTTAAAGTAAGTCTGGTCCCATTTTAACATAGATGCAAAAAGAGGTGCGCCCCAGATTCTCATGTTAATTTGAGGGGTTTTAGTCTATATAATCAAAGGCAAACATGGACTCGTCTGGATTTTCCATCAACTTCAAATCAATGTTATCGGGGATCTTGCAGTAGGTTCTCAACTCCTCCATTGTCAAGGATGAGACGATGCTGCTTGCAGAACGTGTTCCATGGGCAGGCCCCTGTTTACAACCCGCCTGACTGGTGGAAGTTTTTTCCTCAACTCTCGTCATTCTAGAAGCATATCAGATGGAGCGGAGAGAACTAGTATTAGCCCCATGCCACATATCAAACGGGTTAAAAACTCAAAGCCATCAAATCCCAGCGAGAACCGCCCGGCTTGACTCCACTCCTCGTAGCGACCCCCGCGGCCCTGGCCCGACCTCGACGGTGAGTCTCGAACTCGAAACACGAGGGACGCCGCTTGATTCTTTTTTATTTACCGCTTTTATGAATTTTCTTTTTTCAAAATGTCATGACCTGAATCCTCGACCTAACCTCGACGATGATCCAAACCGAGCTCGACATTCCACCATGATAATCTTATCAAAACATTTTAATTATGTATTTTTCATTTTAAGGTTCTCATTTACGCGGAAGCATTTTCAAATGGTAGGCTCATAAACAATTACATTTATACAAACACATTTACATTAAGGCATATCATGCCTTTACAAAATGATAAACAAAACATTAGTTCTATGTTTAACACTTTTGTTTACAAAATGTCACATGTTCAAAAAGAAATGAAATGCATATGGCGGGGTATACACTTATACGCCGCAACTTTGTCTATGACTCTACGCTTCTTGTTCTTGACCTTCTTTCCTGTTCACTTGATACCTACGCATAGTTGAAAAAAAACTACACGCTAAGCATTTTCAAATGCTTAGTGGTTCTATACAGTTCTATTCCAATATTCAATTTAACTTGACACGCATTTAACATTAAACCATGCCTCTTATATCTAAACCTACTCATGCTATTCATTTTCGCATGCTTTCATTTTCAAATCATTTATCGTATCACAACATGCATTTTCAATGCAACAATTCAATTCACAATTCAATTTAAGAGATTTAAGTATATACATAAAATCTCATTAACACTGGTCAATATTGGTTATTTCACCTTGGCTATTCAATTCACATTCGTGACGGACCTCGCTTCGCGGGATCCCGCCCCTTTACCGCCCAAAGAATGCACTTACACATTTAAACACCCGTCTCCCATCATGACGAATGCCGTTTCGTGCACCCCGACATGTGGTATCACCTAAATGCCATACACCATCACGACAGTATGCCGACAGCATCCCGCCAAGCCGGGCGATCGATTAATTTCGGGTGCTTCATGACTGACGATTGGTGCATCCCACAAGGCTGCCTTCATTCAGATATTGACCAATTCAAGATGTGTAAAGAATCGACCGATTCACATAATTCGACGGTCATTCATATTCATTCGGTTTTCATACATTTCAAATATCACATTTCAATTCCATATGCACTTTCGTAATAGCATTTCAAAGATATGCTCATTTCGTATAATCATTTCAGATTTATTTGATAAACTACCAAAACACTTGAAATAAGACTAGAGTCAAAGAACAAACCGAAGCTGTCGGCTCTAGTTTCCTTCTCTCTTCTCGATCTCTGGCCCCAAGTCAGCGATTGTCACCTGGGTCCCTAGTCAATAAATAATCACGCCACTCTTAATGGATAAACAATCACCATATTTTTAGTGAATGAAAAATTACCTTGCAATCTGCCAGGTTAAGACACTAAGTCTGCCCAAAGACGAACTCGCTTCGCCAAGGCGGTAAGGTACAATACGTTTTTCACTTAGTTATATCTTTATTTGAACCCCCATTAATCATTTCTTAGGGTCCCTAAACAATCGTATCAATACGGACTTAATCTGCAAAAATATGCCAAATTGTTGCCGAAGCAAGCAGGTTGGTACTTTGATGGTACCCCGCACACGGTCTCCACACTCAATGGGTATTCCAGACTAATTTTCGAGTGGTACTCCTGCATCTACTTCACACCGCATCATGCATTTTCTAGCCATTTTTCTTCCACAAACCTCCCCACTCATCGCATATCAAAATCACCATGGAATCCACCCAAAACAACTCAAAAGGGGAGTTGAACAATGAAAACCTCTTTCTTAAGTTGAAGCTTTTCCCCAAAATCAAAATCATAAGTTATGAGGTTGGGGAGTTTGATTTCCTTACCTTAGCCTCTTCAAATCTTCTTCCAAGTTGTTTGATCTCTTAGGAGCAAGAAATGGGAAGGAACCACACCAAAGCTTGATCTTCTCCCAAGCCCTAGCTCTTTTCCTCTTTTCTCCTTCCTTTCCCTCCCAAAACGTGATGTGCTTTAATGAGCATCCAAAGACCACTTTTGCTCTTTTAGACTCATTTAAGTGTAAGGCCTTGTTTGGCCTTCCACCCTATTCTCATTTTCTTTTTTTTTTTTTTTTTTTTTTTTGTCTTAAGTCACTTAATCTTCATAAGGCCTTGTTTGGCCACCAAACAAAAATGCATTCTTTTGACTTAAGTTTCTCCAAAATTTCTTTATAGCCCATATTTCATTTTATTTGCACTTCAACTCTCATAATCACACTTAGACACTTAAACTTATCTACAATCGACCTCAGTCCTTATTTTTACAACTTTCAAATTTTTCCCTTTACACTTGGGTAAATGTCCGGGTCCAACCAATTCTCATTTAGCACATAATATTTGCATTTGGCTCTTAGCCATATAATCATTTATTCAATATTCATTTAACAATTTCCGAAAAATACCCAAGTTGGCTCAATTCATACCCGGAATATATGTTAAAATTTTATTATAACATTCTAGGGTATTTTTGGGGCGTTACATACCCTTACCCCAAACCTTCCCACGGTCGGAAAAAGGCCATTAACGGAGATTCAACATATCTACAAGGGAAATAGTAATTACATGAAGGCGTGGAATTGAGTAAGCATCTGAAAGAACGATTCGAAAAAGAACACAAAGTCACTACAGTATATCTGCAAAAGATTTCGAACTGGTGAAGGGAGTGTAAACCCTAGAATGATAAGAATAAGAGACGGAAAAACCCAATCATGGCTCCCTACATACCAATCGCCAGACCTACGGCACATTAATGAGACATCGATTCTCACTTCAAAATGCTTTGCTCCTCGCGACACTCGCGGTACTGGGGTAACGATAGAGCATGGGCCCGATTGGTGGGCCCTCTTGTTATCCCAACCCGTTGGGCCCCCACCCAAAGCCGTCCCACTCTCCAGGATCAACGAATACCCTAGCCAATGGCCAACGAATTGGCCCCTGCCTCGAGATAGAAAATAAAGCGTAGAAACATTGAGATAGAACAAAGTACTTAAATGTCAAAGAAGTACTATTTTATTGATTGCGCCAAACGGCATCCATCATTACATTCATGTCCTTACAAGTTACAACCAAACGGTCGTATTAAAACGGCTACATAGTTCGTCCGAGTCAAATACTGAGCAGAGGCTAAAGAAGAAGCAATAGCAAAATCGCTACAAAAAAAAAAAAAAAAAAAAAGGAAAGATGGAAAGGGGGCTCAAGAAGGATAACATCAAAAAGCCCCGCTGATTTAGCAGGGGGTGTCCTTGGATGCAGAGGATTCCATTCGAGTTTTAGAACCACCCAAAGGCCAGCCAGAACCTGGAGAATCTATTCCGACTCCACTCAAACCATGCAATCTTTGATCTGCTTCATGCTTAGAAAGCATGTTCAAATGACCGACGAACATCCTTCGCCGCATTCACCAAGTCTGATTCTCAACAACATCTAACCATCCTTCTCTCGCTGAAAAACGCGGATAACCGCAAGTGGGCAATAATCTGACCCCGTCACCTCCGCCTTTATAGGCAACCTCCAAATTCTAGGTTATCCGTATCCCAAGCGACCACTTCTAATGCAATATCCAAAAACGTTAGAAAATTCACGTTGGAACATACCCACATTGATTTCCCATCGCTCCCATGTTATGTCGGGTCAAACGCGCTTTCCTTTTCCGTACCGAGGACGACCGCTCTCCCCAAAGAGGGAAAAATGGGGGCATCATGGTGCTACTGGCTCGCCAGCCCTAGCCAACAAAAGCCTATCTCGATAAAGAATATAATCATCGCTTCAAATGGACCGTCGCAAACCCAATTAAGAGCCAAACCCGTGATATCCTCCTGGCCTCAGCAGTCGCCATACCCGCACATCGTCTCTCCTAATAAGACTTTATCGAAAGCAAATGTTGTTTGGATGAACTCCGACAGAATATACACCCTTCCATGAATCATCATGACGACGTCACCGCACCACAGCCCTCTGATCCCATCGGTCATTTATTTAAAAGGAATAACTATCATTACGCCAGGCGATGGTCGCCACCTTCCCCTTCCGATTTGGAAGGAAATCACCCACTTTCCATGAAAAGTGGATCTACTTCCTCTCACGGATATTAATATTATATAATATCAAAAATATTTGTTAAAATTAAAAATATATATAATTTCTTTTATTAAATTAAATAATAAAAATACATTTAAGGGTGTACTCAATTAAGACTTTTAAAGATCCTATAAACTCTTTTTTTAAAGTGGATGATTTTTGTAGAGTTGATGAACTTTTAAAGACTTTTGTGAACTTTTAAAATACATGGATGGATTTCATAGACTTTTATTTTAAAAGACTCTTATAGACTCTGATATAATTTTATAAATATTAAAACAATTTTATATAACTTTAAGTTAATGTTGTCATATTTCTAATAAAACTAAATAAAAGCAGAGTGTCTTAATTAAATAAAAGTAAAATGTCTCAATTTCTATAAACTTCTAATTTTGAAACTTTTAATTCCTATAAATTCTAATATCCAAAAATTCTTCAATTTAAATTTTTTTCATTTTCATTAGTCTTCAATTTACAAAATTCCACGTTATTTAAAATTCCTTAACGCTGAAAAATATTTCTAATTTAAAAAATATTCCAATTTTCATAAATTTTTTATCCCCAAGAATTTTCCATTTTAATCAACAAAATCAGTTCATACTCATAAGTTTTCATTGGTATAAAACCTTAATAATTAATCTAGATTGGGAGCTTTCAAAGAACATTTTAAACTATTCAAAATTTATTAATAAATCTAAGTTAATAACTCAAAAATTGTGACGCCCCAAAACCCAAAGGTCTGTTGACAACCTGTTAACCCGCAGAAGACTCATGGATGTCGGGTAACCCGACACCACACCATCGTGTCCCCTTTTCCGGGACCCATGATTTAATGAAAATCGGGCAGAGTTTCCTTTATACGGGGAGCTTTACCCAAAATACAACTTGTGCAATTACATGACAACATGGCCCAATATTATACAACGACCTCATCGGGTCCACATACGAGTCAAAATGGCCACGTAAGGCCTATTTATCCACACTCAAAATATAAGTACATGACTATAAAACCATAGTCCACATTAGAGTTTAAATTACATCACTCTTATATAAAACATATATCAAAATTAAGCATTCTAATACATATTTTATAAAATATAAATCAAAACCACAATCCGGCTTGCTTCTCAATATCGACCCCAGTGAGTGTCACTCCCGCATCTCTATACCTGAAATGGTCACATCGATAGTGAGCAATGCCTAAAGAAAATAAAATCTTACAAGGGCTACTCCCCACCTAAGTGCACATGCAATGGTCATGTAACAAATAAACACTCTCTTCCAGAAGATGCCATCCTAGAATGGAAACCTACATGTCATGAATGAGATGTGACTCAACAAGTCCCATGTAGCGAGCCTTTACCGACTCCCTCACACATGCTTATGCCTAGAGTGAGAAACTCACCATTGGTATTTCAACCAATGGTCCTTTATCCAAAACAAAAACTTTTTGTTTTATAAATAAAAAACATTAGACAATCTCTGAAACTGCTTTAAAACAAAAGCATTGGACTATCTCTAATAAACAACTTTATTCAAAAGATTAATACTTCTCGAGCAATAAATTTTTTATTCAAAAGATTTACGCTCGATAAACTGCTTAATCAAAAGTTATACTGATGCTTCGATAAATCGCTTTATTCAAAAGCATTGGACAGTCTTCTGACACTCACTTAATCAAAAGTATCGACAATCTCTCGATAAACCACTTTATTCAAAGCCACTGGATAATTCGATATCGCCACTTTTAAGACATTGTTCCTGGGATTTAGCTCGCACCATCAACACCATACACAAAGGTTGATTACAAACATGAAGACCGCGGAGCCCTATCGAGCTGGTCCATCGACGGTCTACCACCCGTTCACCAAGAATGGTGAATGACAACAACCATGAACACCTACCCGTTTTATGCGATGTCCTCGTGCATATGAAATGCAATGCAAATGTGTCATTGTCTATTCATACCATGCTATATAATGAGGCGCTATATGCAGCATATATGCCTAACTCCATGCATCAATTGACATTTGGAGTACTGGAACACATAAATTCCACTTAAATCATACAATTCATGCCAACATACTTAACACTACGATATTGACATTTACAAGTCATTGCCATCGGGTAATGACTTACCGTGATCCTCTTCAGTTCAATTCGTGACACCATGTCCACAAATAGCCTACAACCAAGCCATGCAATAGCCTCAATCATACACAAAATCATGCATTTCCCTAAGGCTCATGGATAATTATATCAACATGCATATAATTATTAAACAAAATACACCAATTTCAAGGTATTAGACTGCGCATATCATCACAACCAAGCAATTTTCACACTTGGTGCTACAATCAAAATTTCGAAAAATATGTGGGCACCAAATGCCATTCACAGGTACATGGCCAGATTCTAGACTCAAGGAGCTTTCCATAGAGTCCAAGAACACCAAATTTGGAGTCCTAACGAAGGAGTTATGCAAGTTGCAAGCCATGAAGAAAATCAGCAGCAGAGGCTACTGTATTTCGTTATTTTCAGACATAATATGAGCTCAAATTGCATTAAGCTTAAATGGATGGATTCTAGACTTAAAGAGCTTTCCATAAGTCTAAGAACGTGCGAATTGAGCTCGACGAAAGTTATGACCGGCCCAAAGCTGGAGGCTTCACATGCACTGACTCCATGCAAAGAAATAAGTGAAACCCACGCGAATCAAGGCGTCTCGAGGCACCTTTGGAGCTCCCGTACATGCTATTTTTCAACCCAAACTCATCTAGAAAACAACCATTTCAACTGGTGATAAACCCTCCCCAATTGAGACCCTAAATTGGCCATAAACATGACACAAAACCCGTCCCAAACTAAGCCCAAAATAAACTTCAAAACAACCCCGAAAACTAGACATCATAGCGAAGAACCAGAAAAAAAAATCAGCTTTTTTTTCCTTCCTTTTGGTGCTCAAGAGCACCATCCAAACAGCCCCTAGGGCTCAACCAAGACTAAAATGACTTCTAGATAGAAAATAAGCCAAAGTAGGAAGGTTCTCACTTTTCGAGCGAAGACTAAGCCAAGACTGAAGCAGAAACCTGACGCGGCCTCCCGAACTTTCCTCGCCTCCAATCTCCAACGAAACTTCGGGTTTTGCGTCCACTGCTACCTCAACGAGTTCTTTGACTTTAAGTCTTGGCCTGACACAAGACGACCACCCGAGTTCTGTAGATCTTAGAGAGAAGTCAGAGCTTCTCTCTTTACACCCTCTCTTCTCCCTCTCCTATGCGTGAAAGACCAAGAAGAAATGGACTTTTTCCCATTTTGCCTTCCTTTTATTCCAATTAACTTAAGTTCGTTAAGTGGCCCACGTCGCACCACATATCCATTCCGGTCCTGGGTTCGTTTCTCGTCCCTGAAGTCACTGGCGACTCACCATCCAGAAAATCATAAAAATTCTGACTTACTCAGAATTTCGACGAAACTTTTCTGGGTCATTAGATTTTGTGTAACGAATCCAATGGTGCAGTCCGTTTCGTTATCCGAGATATAGAGAATTTTTTAGGCTTCCCTGAGTCATTTCAACAATTTTACTATTCTTGTCATTTTTCAAAAAATTTTAAAATTTATCAAGTTTTACAAAAATTAACAATCTTACAAAGAGAAATCCGATCTTCAAATTACATTTTAAAATTTCCAACTTTACATTCTCCAATCTAGATAAAAAGTTTTTTTTTTTCAAAAGAACAACATAGTATTAAAAACTACAATATGGATTTAAAAATTTAAAGTTTAGGGTTAAACCCTTATCTAAAAAAATCTGATTTCCAAAGCTTAAAAATCCACAACCTTTAGCTTTATGTTCTCCGTAATTTTGCAAAAAGGAATAGAGAATCATATAAAAAAAAAATTCCTAATTCATACATGGTATTTTATTAGGCTTAAGATGTGATAGCTTCAACCTCAGATGACAAAATAATATAATGAATTGCATTTGGAATACCAATACATATAATACCACAAACAAAGTAGATAAATTTTATTAGTTTTGTATAGTTTTTCTTCAAGGGTAGGTTTGTTCATTCACGTCACCATAGACAACTTAACTTGATAAAAAAATTATTTCAAATCTTTAGGAGAAATGGGAGAAAATTTTTCAAGGGTTAATATTTATATTTTTATAGAAAAAGTCATCAAAAGTAAATTAAAAGTTTAATGTCTATTAAAATCAATAACTTTTTAAATATCAATATACTTTAATAGACTCTATTTTTATGAACTTTTTTAAAGTCTTTTTTTTAAAAAAGAAAAATAATTTTTATTGATTCAAACCCAGAGCATATATATATATATGTTGAGATATATATATATATATATATATATTATTCATTTAAAGTCTTTTTAATTTTTTTTTATTAATTCAAAATCATATATATACTGTAATTGAACTAGAGACGTCATATACATAATTTATATTTTATTAAAAATAAAATTACTTTTTAATATATATATATATATAATTTAATATTTTTAATATATCTATTTATTTTTATATAAATGTATTAATATTTTAAATATTCAAAAATACTCCTTTTTTTTAAACTTCTAAAAAATAAATATTATGTGCTAATTCATAATATGTACAAAAATGTTTGCTCATAGATCATGAAATGTTGAGGGAAGGGCCAATTGCTGCAGGTTGCATTTTGTTGTTCAAATTTTTCGCTCAAAAACCGTAACCAAAATATATATGAAGGAAACAACCGCAACCAAGAAACAATAATTAGAAAGATCCGAGCCCAATGATAACGTGCTGTGTCCTTAAGACGAATTTTGGCCTTCAATTTGTACCGGCGATGCGTACGCAACGCTCCCAAGATAGAACCATCTCGCTCCTCCGCGGCACGGATCGAGGACCGACCACCAATTTGCGTAACAATCATACAAATGACAAGATTATTGAAGAGAGAATAGTCATTGTTATTTTCAAAAATGGAAAAACGAAAGAGCAATAACCTGGCACTCCAATTTTAACGTATTACGCCCGCTGGAAAACATTTAAAACGCCCGTCAATATGACACATCTTTCGTCTATTGGCGACTTGCGGCTACCAAAGTCCCAACAATCCCCCCACATGAATGAAAAGTTCTTATATCAATACTTTAGTATGCATGATGCAAAATGCGACACCATGAGAAAACGCTGATCGTGATAAAGTAGGGCCCGAGATTCTCAACTTTCCTTAGTGAAGCCTTATCTGACTTACCGGGTCAATCAAGACTTTGATGTCTTTGAACCGGGCCGACCTTCGTGCAAGCCTAGACAATAGGAAATCACACAAACTTTTCTTGAACAAAATTGGTTCTCACTGCAGGTTCGCTTGGCTAAGTGAATGACCGCCTCTGTCTCATATGTTTGAGAGAATTCACCTTGTACTCCCTACGTAGTTCGCCTCACTTCACACTCACATAGGTGATTTCTGAACATATAGTTTCATAATCATTAAAAGCTAACCTTCACATATTAATACTGCCTTTATCCGAATGGCAAAACAAATTGACAAGATTTCACACTATCTTCATAAACTTAGTTGTCGATTTGAACTAGATCCCGGGACTTCATCAACTAGGTATGCGGTCCACAACACAATTTTGCTTAGAGGCCTTAAACCCATTCCCTCGATGTTCAGGCAACCATCTCTAGTTAGCCTTTTTACAATGGATCCAATATTATCTTTGACTTCACATAGTCACGGTGATAAATCCACTAGAAAGAAGTTGTCTTATCAAGCATGTCTTCTACGTATGTGTCAAGACTTAACAAGAGACATGACATTCTCTTCGCCTTCCTATTACCGTCGACTATCACAATGTATACACACAAGAGTAATCGGTTTAGCCAATTAGGAATATCTTTCCAAGAAATTTCAAGCCACTCTACTTTCTTCACCGCCTTTATCCAAAGCAATAAATTCTCGATTCCATAAATGATCTAGCAATACAAGTTTGTTTGATGATTCAAGACACGCCGCCTACCGCGTGAATACATATCCACTTGTTGATTTTGTGTCCTTAGTGCCGTTTATATCCAATTTGCATCACGCATCCTTCAAGTAATCACGATATTGCGGTAATGCAAAGTATAATCTTGAGTATGCCTTAAGTAAGTTCAATAAACGCTTCATAGCTTTCCAATGATTTTCATTCGACTAATCAGAATCGACTTAGCTCGCTAACCGCCGTGCTATAAGTCCGCCTATAGTACACCATGACATACATTAAACCGGCCTAGTATACTTCAGCATACTCATTTTGAACTTTGTTTTCACCAGATCTTTAAATATGGTAAATTAACATCTATCTGAGTTCCTTATCGGGTACAATACCTAGATTCTCGCACTTTCCAAGAATCGCTTCAATATAATACTGTGGACAGAGCTAATTTCTCCGTATGTCTTATGACGAACTCAAATAACATCAGCGACCCCCATATCTTTCATTTCAAATTTACTTGCAAGCAAGCATTTGATTTTCTCAATCGTCTCACCATCGCTGCCTGTTATAAGCATATCGTCCACATATAGACATAAAATGGCAAAGAAATTATGAGTATGCTTAACATATACACATTTATCGCACTCATTAATCTTGAAACCATTCGACAACATGACTCCTCATTTAATTTAGCATGCCATTGTTTTGGTGTTACTCAACCAGAGTGACTTGGATAAGTCGACATACTTTTCTCGCCTGTTCTGACAACAACCCTTCGTTGTTCCAAATATATTTCTTTCTTCCAAATCTCCGCTTAAGAAGGCCATTTTTACATCCATTTGATGGATTTCAAGCTTATACACCGCCGCATAGCAAACCAAAGATCCTTATAGATGTAATTTAAAATGTGAATAAGTATCAAAATAATCAAGACCTTCGCTGTCAGGATCCTTTACCGCAAGCTCAGCCTTATATTTATCAATAGCACCATCCGCTTTCATTTTCCTTCAAAATCCACTACATCGGTAGTGGCTTATTACTGCGAGGAAGGTCAACCACTTCCACGTATGATTTGGACAAGATGGATTCAACTTCACTATTGATAGCTTCTTCTAGAACGGGGCTTCGCTAAGTCACACTCTTTGGAATGTTCGAGGTTCATTATCCAACGTGACACGTTAAGAAATCGTGTCCAAAAGACGTGAAGTCCTTTGTCTTTTACTACGCCCAGTTCATCCTCCATTGGATCACTTCTAGATATAGTATCTCGAGACCTCTTATTATTATCAATAGACTCATATACTATGTTATATGGAAATATATTTTCAAAGAATGAAGCGTCCCTTGTCTCCGTTAAAACAGCTTCCCCCCACAAATTCTGTGGTAAACCAGAACTATTCAACAATGCATTCATTGTCTCCTTCAAAGACCGGTTTTTCCTTTCCGCCACTCCATTAGATTGTGGTGTATAAGGAGCAGTCATTTGGTGAACGATACCAAACTCGGTACAAATTTCCTCAAATGGAAATTCATATTCACCTCCTCTGTCACTCCTTATGATTTTAATTTTCTTGTTCAATCGAAGCTCAACTTCTACTCATAAGATTTAAAAGCATTCACAAATTTCATCTTCGTTACTAAGCAAGTAAACATAAGCACAAAGATCAAGGAAAGGCCATCTATAAAAGTAATAAAATACTTATTAATACCCTGACTCGTAAGATGATCGATATATTTACATATATGTATTAAATCAAAGGCTCTGAAGTCTATTATCTACAGAGTGGAAAGGGGGCTTAGAAAATTTAGATTCAACACACACTCTAAGATTTTCTCATTCTATTACCAACCGCAACAAATTCCATATTCATTAACACTCTCTTTATTGACTTATAGTTAATTTGTCCTAGTCTAGCATGCTAAATGTTAGAAGACTCAAGCACATAAGAATACAACTTTATTCAAATAATCTGTTACAACAACATTACATTTAGCTTCTGGAAATAAACCATCACCTCGTGATAACCCTCTTCTTTCCTATATACATCTCATTTTTTGAGAGTACAAATCATTGTCGATACAAAACCAACTCAGCTTCATTCTCGTGCGATAGAGCCCGACACTGGGCCTCCCAAGTAACATCCGGCACATGCGTAACATTAATTAGTGTCACAATATTCTTGCATGTCATTTTTAAAGCAATCTTTTCCGACATCTTCAACCTGTTGACAATTTCACCTGCATATAAAGTTTTTTCAT
This sequence comes from Tetrastigma voinierianum, assembly GCA_016808115.1. NCBI lineage: Eukaryota > Viridiplantae > Streptophyta > Magnoliopsida > Vitales > Vitaceae > Tetrastigma > Tetrastigma voinierianum. Next base: position 164,920 of record JAEQBH010003439.1, read on the forward strand.
CACCCCCACTTGCCAGGTAGGATGAAAAACATTCGATCCGCTTGGTAATGCATGTGACGAAGCTGCTCCAAAGATCAATCCACCACTGGGTTTCCGCCATAATATACCGGATATCGCAGCAACGCCGACATATCATCAACACCATCGGAGATCTTTTTTTCACCATATTAGTCAGGTTTTCGTCAGTTGGCTCAAGTAGCCTTTGCTCATGGTCCGTGACTTCACTACGCTTGAAGCACTTGCCAACGAACTTCTTTAGCCTTTATCGAATCCATTCCAGACTTGCTGTGCATTTTCTTCCTCTTCTTGTTGTGCCGATCCTTCAACAACGCTGCCCTTGAAACTTCTGTGATTCTTCCCAACTTTCCTCGCATGTTCTTATCGTCTTCCCTCTCAACCTCAACCGAACAATCATATTCATGACGCCTTTATCTTGTGTTTGAGATAATTCTTGAAATCCCTCCCAAGATGCAGGCGCTTTTCTAATGAACGCAGCCTACCTGAAATGTCTCACTTAGAGTCATTCCTTCAGCATGAATATCATGCACAATCACTGCCAGAAGCTCTTAACCCGACTTTAAGACGGCCTCGAATCAACCATCTCAAGTCCGTAAATTTACCGACAATGAATTTCTTCATCCCAAGATTCTCGCTTTGGTACTTTTGTCCGTACTATCCCATAACTCCTTAGTCGCTTTCGACCATAGATCGCATAGAGAGTATTCTTCCTGCACTGTTGGAGGACATAGCCATGCACACGTGTCACGCGATTGATGATCCAATGTAGAGCCAACTTTTACATTCCGCCTCTTTCTAACGCCCAATTTAAACCATCCTCATCGGCGCGAATCTCATGTTCATGTCATGGTGATGTAACAACACTTTTTGTCGCTTTACCCTTGAAATTGGTACCATTGAACCTTTATGGCTTTTCTCCATGATTCTAATAGGCTAACTCCAAGTCGATATGGTTTACTTTTACAAGATAGAAATGAAAAATAAATATTTGATCGAATCGTAACACTATTTGAATTTAAAACTACAGTACAAAAACATGAAATATTTGACTAAACTATAACAAATATGTGAATTTAAAACTGCAGTACATAAACGGGAAAAAATTTTTTTTGACAGACGAAAAACTGCAGTAAATGTAATACAGAAACGAAACAAAAAAAAAAAACCGTAACAATTTTGTAATACCGTACAGAAGCGAAAACTTTAACAACTTTTTCTGTAATACCGAACAGAACGAAAAATCGCAGTGCAGGAAAAAAAAAATTTAAATAAACTGTAACAAATATTTTTAATGTAAAACAGTTTTATCATATCCCAGTTTTTCTATCATATCCCACTATAACGAATATTTTAATGGGACAATTATCACAACCTGCCACTTCCTCTTTTCTTTCTTATTCAACACTGCTATTCAAAAATGGGAAAAACTGCCGTACAGAAAAAAAAAATGTTTGAGTCAAATTTTGTCAGAAATGCTTTTACAGTGCAACAATTAATGTTTCCCCCCACATAGGATAGCCTTTGTTGCTTTTTGATACAGAATTTGAATATAAAAGAAACGAAAAACTGCTTCAAAATTCGTCAGAAATGATTTTACAGTGCAGCAATTAATGTTTCTCATAGATAGCCTTTGGCTTTTATTACAGAATTTGAAATATAAAAGAAACGAAAAACTGCTTCAAAATTCTAACATAACAGAAACAAATGAACCCATAATGAGAACTTTAAAACAATGCAGATCCGTACTACAATGCATCTTTGTTTAGCACTGTTCCTGTAAATAATTTCTTTCCTGCTATACTGTGTTTGCTCGTACCCCAAAACGTACACCTGATATCTATTAAAATAAAACCATAAACAGAACGTGTTTTTTTTTCGGAAGAAAAATCCAGCAGTAAATAGGGAGTAGAACGTTCAGATTTATGTAAAACGAAATAAATTCGTGCCTACAGAAGCAGTACAGAATTCGTGCCTACTGAAGAATAAATTCGTGAACGAAAAAAAAAAATCTGTAACAAACAGAAGCGTTCGTTCTACAGTAACTATCAAAATTGGAAATTCTTCTTAAGAATGTTGTTCAAATTTTTTCGTTCAAAAAACCAGAACCAAAATATAGCCGGCTTAAAACAAACTGCAGTTGCAAAAACAATAATTATAAAGGTGATCCGAGCCCAACGATGAATCGCTGCTCTTAAGACGACCCACTCAACTTGTATCGGCGACGGCTGACAATCGTCTCTCAGGATATAACGGATCTCGTTCCTCCGAAGCGGTACCTGGACGAGGACTCTCGAACTCACTCATAACAATTACACAAAATGACAAGTGATGAAGTGGGAGCAGAATAGTTTATTGTTATTTTCAAAAATGGGAAAACGTGAAGATAACTCCGGTGAAATAGATCCACGAATGTATTACGTTTGCCAAAGCGTGACAACCAAACAAAGTGCCCGTCTCGACTGAGTACGGCATCTTTCATTCATTTGGCGACCTCATGACACCAAAGTCCCAACCAGGATCTCCAAGCTCCAAGCCCAGAGGGGTCCTCCTGTGTCCTTCTACTCCTCCATATAGCTTTAAATTTCACCCAACTAAAGAGGTCAAGTTCACAGTGCCGGGCCGGGCTGTGTACTTCATTCTCAAACACCGCCGTCCGACCTGCCGGTCAATCACGCTTTGCGCCTCGCCCGTAGTTCTCGCCTAAAGTTCCCTCGCCCCTGCAGCCTCGTTTCCATAGCCCGGCTTGTGCTCTCTTTCTTTTTTATAGGCCCACTTAAAAGCCCGCCTAAAAGCCCAACCCCTCAATGTAGGTTTTTTATTTAAATTGTATTCAAAAGTTAAATAAAAAGTAAGCTTAAAAATAATTCAAAATAAAAAATACATCATTTTAAATTTTATTAATCAAATATAATTACATTTAGAAATGTATGAAAAGTTTACATCACTACAAAATAAGCATGATCCTGTTCAGGTTGATACTCTGTTTATTTGAAAGTTTAATCATTTGTACTTTTTTCAAATCATAAGAAAATAAAAATACTGTTATACATTTCCAATAAAATATTTTTAATCATTATTTTCTGGTGACGTAACTATCTTTGATCCATTCATGTCTTGATATTTTTAAGTTCTCTCAGACGCCACTAGTCTCGTACCTTTCCTCGAACATGATCATGAATAATGACCCGCATGTGAAGTTGGATAATATCATACTACACTACAAAAAAAAAAAAATATTTGTCAAGTATCAAAAATTTCAAAAGATCTCGTAAGATCCTCAATGTGCCAATCATAATCATTTAATACATCAACATCAACATCACTTATTATTATTAGATAATTGCATTTCGTATAACCTACTCTACTTTTTATATTTTGTAATATTTTGTAAAAGCTTATAAGTAGAATTCCATCTAGTTGGTATGTCTAAACTTATATTTTTCTTGTCATATTTACAATTTTGCAACAATAAAAAAATAATTCCATGCTTTTGCTTGGGAACAATTAATATTATATGCAATCAGAATTTTTCTAATGCTAATTGTTATCAACTGTTTCTATCCATATTTTGTCAAATTTAAAATATGCGTTAATAAATAAACGCACGGAAATAATTTTGCAATGATCAACTTTTATTTGTCAAAATCTTTTTAATCTTTGTATTGCTACATCATTATTTGAAGCATTATCTAATGTTATTGTAAATATTTTATCACGAATACCTAAATCTATAATTTCATCATTTATTAAAGTTATATTTTTACCATTATGGAGTATTTATTGTTTTAAATTAAATTATTCTTTTATTTAACATCCATTCACTATCTATATAATGAGCAGTAATACATAAAAAGCCTCTATGCATTAAAGATGTCCAAATATCAGATGTTAAACAAATTTTTCCTTTAAAATTTGCAAAATATTGTTTTAAATTTTCTGCTCTCGGCTTGAAATTTTTTCTATACACCCTTTAATGCATTTCCTGACCAACCTTGAATTCAAAGGATTAATCAACGCTTTGAATGGTTTTTGAATAATCATCGCTTCATCATATTAAAAGGTTGTTCAAATTTTATTATGTAATCAATCATTCCTTCACAACAAGCGTGCACTATCGCGTTAAAACGCTATTAAATTTCCACATTCATCTTTAACTAATTGCATATAATTTCTAATATCTACATTATGCTTAGTTTTACATTGTTCATTGTGTCTTTTTAAATGACTTGTTCCCTAATTTGATCCACCACTAAGAAGTTTGCCACAAAGTTTACATTTTGCTTTTATTTCTTTTTTATTATTTTCTAAAATTATTTTTATTCTATCAAAAAAATTTCATATATTTGAACTAAGTTTTTTGCTTAACGATGCACATGGACTAGAAGAAGATGCACATGCACTATCCATATTAAAATTATTAATAAAATATTATACTAAAAAAATATTTTATAAACACCATGTTTGACATTTAAACACCGTTCATACTAAATTAATTCGAACCCAAAGATATCTCTCCTTTCTTTTACTCTCGTATTTGTTGCAAACACTTCATTACTATTACGAAATGAGGGTCTCAATGAAAATGCAAATAACATAAAATTAATTATAAATATAATAATACTTTTAAGCTAAAAAACAATAGTTTTTATATAATTTCTATAAGAAAATATTTGTTGTAAAATATAGACATACTATTATTTTGATTTACTTTATTTTAAAATATTTATATATTGGCAAATTAATATTTTAAAATGACTTTTCTTATTTTAAAATTACTTTACAATTTAGAGAAAAAATATTTCATATTATTGAAACCGCTTGTCAAAATTTAAAATATTAAACCCCTCTTCTAGCTTAATTTTTTTCTACATATTTGTATAATATTTTTATTTTTAGAGTGAGTAAATTTTAACCGTTTAGCGGGGGAGGGGCAGGGAAGTGGGGCACAGGCGCACGGGGGGGTGGGGTGGGGGCCGACGGGGCCCACCTGGGCCAATCAGCCCGCTATTCGGCCCATTCGGCCCGTCATCCCCCTGCCCGTCCGCCAGCCATCCGAGCCCATATCAAAGCCTCGCTCAAAGATAAAGCCCTCACGCGTGGGCCACTCGCGCTTAAAAAATTAAATTCGGCCCGGCCCGACTCGAACCGGGCCGCAGCCTAGCGGGCCGGGCCGGCCCGTTGGAGATCCTGACTCCCAACACATTTTTCCTATCCAGCATCAAGCTGACAAGCTAAGCTAGTGAAAATGATTTGATAGAAAGATTCCTATTTCCTATATATATATATATATATATATATATATATATATATATATATAGACATAAGATTGAAATGAAATTATTTTCTATGTACACGTTTGATTGAAAAGTGGGTTTCGGCCATTGCAGATCGTTCGCTTCTGAAAAAAAGAAATTTGAAATGAAATAGTCAAGGGAGAAGGATAAGGAATTTATTTTCCCTTATTTGGTTAACTAAAAAAAATAGAAGCAAACTTGAAGAAAATAATTTTTTATAAAATATATATATTTTTATATAAAATAGAATATTAAAAAATTATTTTCATCAATAATAACAATTAAGATAATGGTAAAAAAAATTTAAAACCATTTTTTCCAGACATCAAAATAATTTTTATTAGTAAGGAAAAAAATAAAAACAATCAAGTTTTTTAATTAAAAATAAAATATTATTTTAAATCATGCACCGTGTAAACTTTTTCTCAAAAAAAATGATTTAATATTGAAATAGAATACATAAAATCATTTTAAGTTTACATTCCTGAATAAATCAAATAGCAATCATTATTCGATTATTTAAAAAGTAATGTCATCCCACTCTTTATTCTCATCTAGCAAACATTTTTTATTTTAATTTCTGTATATTCTTCATAGTTTCTACCTTCAATAAACATTGCCATTCAGTTCACAGACTCGTTACAAAGGCTGAGAGAGTGAGTAATAGTAATAGTGTGAGAGAGAATGTGATGCATTCAAGGGTTAAGAAGCCGTTATCTTCCTCGGATGGAGCGACCAGAGCCGTACGAAAAGCAATGTATATGTGTTATGTAGCATCTAAAAACTGAACATTAGCGTTCAATAGGAGCAATCAAATCCGAAGGAGTCATGAGCCGTGCGAGTAGGTTTTTGAGGTTCCAAACATAGACTAGGTAACCTTTGACACGTTGGATCTTTTTTTGTTCAATTTCAAAGGGTAGATTAGATTCATCTAGTGATGGTAATATAAGTTGAGTTGGATGAGTTAACTTATTTTATTTTGACTTTTTAGAGAGGTTGGATTATAAAATTTAAGACGTAAATGAAATGGAGCCAAATTAGTCCGACCCGTGGCTCATGTGGGTTTTATTCAAGTTGGTTTGATTGACCAAAAATATTTATTTAATTTTTTTAAGTAACTAAATTAGTAATTAAAAATTTAAAATATTCATCTATAAAATTCGATATTTTGGCTTTTAACATAGAATCAAATATCTGTTTTTGTATCGTATGATTTTAAAATTAATACTATATTTTTATAATATATGATTAGTATATTAAACTTTGTTTTTTTAACTATTTTATTTTCAACTTTTAAATATAAATTTTTAATATAATATAATTTTAAAAAATCTTATATGAAAAATTACGGAATGCATTTGAATTAAATAAATTAAATTTTCAATATTGAATATATTTTCATTTATCTCTATTAACTTATTTTAAATATTTATAGTTTCTCATTTTTTTATTCATTTAAATTTTATTTAATCATATATGTTTTTTGATAAAATAAAATTGTACTAGTTTATAAATTAAATTAAATTTAATAACTAAATTATCAGTATATTTTAAATAATTTTATTACTTAAACTAGTGTTAATAACAAAAATATTGTTATTTTTAAAATAATTAACAAAAATTGTACACTTATTTATTTCCTAATATGATTACATCTTCTAACAAGATAAATTTTCAAAACAAATAGGATATTTCATTATTATATGACTGAAATGCATTTTTGGAAAAAAAAAATTATTCCAAATATAAATGAAATTTATATTGTTAACATTCTAAAAATTTTAATTAATAGATAATGATAACTCAATAAGCATCGAGGATGTAGAATCACATATTATTATATATAATGAGGACGGAGACGAAGATTAAAGATATACGAGATTTCATTTGATGTTTTGAATTTTTTTTAGATATTATTAAGTTGTTATTTTATTGTTTTTGTACATTTAACTACTTAGTTTGGTACTTTAGATATAATAGTGCTCTACCATTATTTATTTATTTAAGTTTGTTTGATATTATTATATTGTTTAGACTCGGTTATTTTATATATTAATTATTATTATATATTTATATATTATTTATTTTTATTTGAAAAATGATAAAATTTGTAAAATTAATTTTTTTTTTTAGTATTTTTAAGGTTTTGATATGTTTTAATCCGTTTTAACTCATAATCCGTATGGCCTAGGGTTGGGTTGATCAAAAGTTTGCCCGAATAGAAATTGACCATATTAGCTCAACATGTTTTAACTCATGACTCCAAATAAACTAGTTAGAAATGGATTGGGTTAGCCTCATTTACCGGCTCTAGATTCATCGTCTGGATTCTTTCTCAATTGGCACTATGTTCCCACTTTGAGTGCTACCACTAACTCGTGAAATGGTTAAACCTTGGAAACAATTTTTACACTCCAACTTCTAATTCCCGCTGAAACAAATAAATTCCCGGTTGGATAAGGGACATCATGTCATGAGTGCTTCTCGCGGAAATTTCCACTGCTTAATTTCGTGACTGGCTGACGTAAACAGAGGGAATTTAAACTTGTGTTTTTCATAGAAGTTGTAGTTGCAATTGCAAATTTAATGTTAGGCTTTTGAATCATCCATATTGGACCTTTACAGCTCAAGTTATGGTCCATTTTATTCTCGGGACTGTCACATTTAGGTCGCTTAATCAAGTTATGTCCGCACTGGTGACTAGTTTTCTGGTCAGGGAAACGTAGGGAATTTTGACTCACGTTTCTTCATATAAGTCAGAAATTTTCGAAATTGTGAACTTGATGTTAGGCTTTTGAATTACTCGAATTGGACTTCTATAGCTAAAGTTATGGTCCATTTCATTCCCAGGATTGTCATAGCTTAGGTTGTTTAATTGATTATGTTCAGAATTTGGAACTGATTTTCGATTGGGAAACAGAGAGAATTTGGACTCGTGTTTTTCATAAAAGTTGTAGCTGCATTTGTAAACTTGATGTTAGGCTTTTGAATCTCCCAAATTAGACCTTTACAGCTCAAGTTATGGTCCATCTCATTCACAGGACTACCACAACTTAAGTTGTTTATTTGTTTGTGTCCAGATTTTAGTTTTGATTATGACTGAATTCAGTGCTACTATGGGACTGAATTTGGGACTGTTTTCACGTCCTGTTTAGGGCATGATTGAGGCCTGTGGATGGCTGGTTTGGTAGCTTGTTTATGACTTGTCTCGGGGCCGTTTTGTGGGCATAGTATATGTCACACTTAGCCTCGAGGATCAAGGGTGTCGTTGCTTGGTTTTGAATAGCATGCTTGGTGGTAGTTGTGTGATAAGATGTTGATATATGTGTGTATAAATATATTGACATGGAATGTGTGATTGTATGGAAATTATTTGCAATTAAGATAATTGTAATACCCAAAATTATACCTTGACAGTTTTATAATATGTTTAGGGTATAATGAAAATAAAAGTATTTTTTCCGGAATAAAATATTGCTAAAAATAAAATAAGCAAAATCCGCTTAATACAAGAGTTAAGGGTAAATTAGTAATTTACCAATTCAGGACCCAAGGGTCATAAGATGAAAAGATTGTATTTTGAAGTAGGAATTTGAACAAATTAAATTCCAAATAATAGCAAAATAAAGGACCCAATAGCAAAAACCCTAAAAGTAATACAAAATTGTATAAGGCCAAACATGGCCTTATTAATGAAAGGAAAAATATCTCATTAATAGCTTTGGGATAGGGCAAACCGGAAGAGAAGAGAAGAGAAGAGAAGAGAAGAGAAAAGAAGAGAAGAGAAAGAGAAGAAGAAGAAGGAAGAAAGGAAGAAGAGAAGTTTAAGAAAAAGACAAGGTATGGAACTACCATAAATCTTTTTGTCTAAGTTATGTAGGAAAAATCCTACTAGAAATGTTGTTGATTGGTATGAGATAGGTGTTATGGTTTATTATGAGTTTTGGATTGAGTTGGTTTTGGTTTAGAAGGAAATTTCGGTGAAAATGGCTCAAAACTGGCCATTTCTGTTCTGCTCGACACCCCTATGCCTAGGCGTAGGAGTCCACGCCTAGGCGTAGAGCTCCACCTAGGCGGAGGCTCCTTCGTCTAGGCGGACCCGAGCCAGGGTTTTTGCACTTTCTGGTTCGCCTAAGCGTATCATGCTCTGCCTAGGTGAACCTCTTCGCAATGCTACCCCTAGGCATACCTGTAAGCTCTGTTTTGGTCCTCTCTGCCATTAATTTTGATAATTATCCATTGGATTGATGAGGATCCAAATAAGTAAATGAAAGGATTCGTACAAGTATAAAAGTTATATGAAAAATATTATGTACCTCACCGAACAAATATTATTTCTTACCCTCATTTGCCAATGGGATTAAGAATGATATAACGAGTCCTGAAATACATAATCGTATGCCTACTTAAGACCGGATAGTGAATGAATCTCTAATAAGTGTTTTGGCACTCCTGCTAGTGCTACGACACTTTTGTTACGTGGGCGCACACGCCCGATCGCGCTTCGCACTCCCCGCTAAAGGTTACAACACCTTTGTTACGTGGGCGCATTAATGCCTGATCAGCAGCTAGTGCTACATCACTTATGTTATGTGGGTAGGGCACGCTCGCTCAGACTGCATCAGATCTTCAGTACCTTATTGTACTGTGGTTCCTCTCATTCATTGTTATTGGTTTGCGTAGCATATACTTATATGTCAGGAGCAATTCAATAATAAGATACATGAAATTAAATGATAAGAATCAATGATGAATAAGAAGAAAGCATAAGAAATCGGGCTTTGTTCTGCTTCAGATATTGTACCGGTACTTCCCAGATATGTTATATGTTCCGAACTCCTACTTCGAGAGATAAGGAAAGTTTTGTTACAAGCATTATGTATATGAAAACGTTGTTATAGAATTTTGTATACGTAAACTCTGACATATGCTTTATGATATCTGTATTCTGTAAATGTGGACCACTTCAAGTGGTCATATCTGCTTCTCACTAAGCTATAAGCTTAACACGGGTGTTTCATCTGTGTAGGTACCGAAGAGAACATCCGTGGCGTTCCGCATTAGCAAGGGCCAACTCAACAATAGAAGTCCACTTAATGTAGGTTTTTGTTTATGTTTTGTAAAGTATGTGTAAAAGTTTTTGTAATAGTGGATTTGTTTATGTACAAGTAAATGAGACTCAGGAATATGTATAAGTAAGTGAAACATCACCACGATGGTGGTATTAGAATTTTTATTTCAGTATGGATTTATATAAGAAATGGGCCCACTAAAGTCCGAAAAGTAAGTTAAAGAGTCCTAGTCCCCGTGCCACATCCCCTATCTTTACTTAGGCGAGGGTAGGGGCGTGACAATAATTGTCCATGACGCATGCTGAATTGTGTGGTTTGAATTGTCCATGTAGCATTCATTATACATGAGGCATGATATAACATGTAATGGTGCATTGTATTGCATATGCACGAGGACATCGCATTGGAGTGCATGGTTGAAAAATCAACATTGCATTTGGTGTTTGATCGCGACTGGGTCAAGTGACAAAAGTCCAATAGAGCTGCATTCCGGGCTGAATAATGTGGTAAAGAAACTGTGTTTCGGCACAAAGCAGTTATGACAGACACCCCCTCTCCCGTGAAAGACCTCATAGTTGTGGTTGTATTTTTCATAATTTCAACGATGAAAGCCGCAAAGTGTCTAACAGACGAAGCTTAAGGCGGTGACACCAAAAATTTGCTACCCACAAAAAGACACATGAGTTTTGTATACAAATGATCATTGAGGTGTAACATCCAAAAAGATTTTGGTTTGAAAACAAATTAATTTGTTTTGTGAAATGATCGTCGGATGTAATCCAAAAATGATGGATTTTATCATGCATGGGCTTTGGCATTGTGTGATAGGAGTCGGTAAGGACTCGAGTGTGATGGGAGTCAGTAAGGGCTCGAGGCATGGTACATGTTTGAGTCTCATCTTATTTCTTGGCATGTAGGATTTCATGGTAGAAATTACATTTTTTTTTCTTGGAATATGAGTGCAAATTGTGAACATGACCATTGCATGCGCTCTTGAGTGGGAAGCAGCTCTTGTAGGTGTAAAACCCGAGAAAATTCAAATTTTCTGAAAAAGGGTAAAACGGTAATTTCGCAAAACTAGTACTTTTTCTGCATCTCTGATGACGCAACGTACTTCATCATCGTTGGAATCGGCCTCGAACTCCAAATTTACCACGTAAAATTTCATCGAATTTTGAGACGTTTAATTTCACAAGCCGAGACACTGGAATTGTGAGAGACATGTGATGTGAAAAAAGTCACCTATTACATGTACTCATGTGACACATGTTGCATGATTAGAGAGAGGATGAAGAAGAATGGCTTAGATTAAGCCATGTGTCAAAAATCAAGACATAAGGATAAGATGAGAATTATTGAAAAGATTAAATGAGAATAAGACAAAAGAGAAGAATAGTTTTCTTCTCCATGGAAAACACAAAAAATGGACAGTGAGGGCTGGTTTGAGTTTTTAGAGAGAGAGAGAGCTACTTCTCTCTAGATTTATCGCCGTTCGGATCATCATTTCGCTTCGGGCCAAGAAGTAAAGCTGTTCTACGCGTGGACATCAATTTTGTGGAGTTCTGACAACTCCAAGAGGTAGGAATCTTCTCCTACTTGTGTTATTATTTGGTTAAGGGCCATGTGAATGGTTAGGGATATTATGAGAAGCTGGATTTAGCCGTGAATTTCGGCTCCAAAACATTTGAACCTAAATGGCAGTAAAATCTCTTAATCATACACATAACAAAACACAACCCTATGCTTCATTGTTCACGTGATTTTTGCAAGGTGATTTCATATTGGTTGAAAGTGATTCGAAATGAATTGCTTGTATTTGCTAATTAGCCCATGTGAGCTAATTTTGGTGTTATTGATGTGAATTTAATAACATGAATTGTGTGAATTAATTATGTTAATATATACATGTTTTATATATTAGCATGAGTTGTTGGGATTGACATAATGCATTCCATATGCACTGGGGCACCCTAGAATATTAGGAGTGAGTGCATGACATGAAAGAAAATAAAAAGGAAAGAATGTCAGAAAAGAATTCCCTGACGGAAGATTTTCCGGAGAATTGTGTTGGGAGATTGTCCAACAATTCACGTCGAAGGGACCCATGAATTGTTTCGGAATGTTATCCAACATATTTGCCTCGGAGGGTAGTCCAATATGTTTACCGAATCTCGGTAGTAGGTTTTTGAGAACAAAAAGCTTTTGTTTTGAAAACTGTGATTTTACTTGCATTTGGCTTAGGCATGTGTGAGGGAGTCGGTGAGGACTCGAGACATGAGACATGGGATTGGGCATGTAGACATTCAAGTAGGATCATGTATTTGTTTGAGTGTGATTGTTTGCCATGGCATGTGCACTTAGGTAGGGAGTAACCCATGTAGGAAATTATCATTACTGGGCATTGCTCACCTTGTCGAGGGATCACTATTTCAAGTACAAGGAGCGATCGGGAAGGCGGCACTCATTAGATGTCGTTTTGAGAAGAAAGCCGACATGTGGGCGTTTAACGCGGCAATCAACAACATTTCAAGCTTCCTGACATGGATTATGTAAAACATGTATTAAATTCTTAATTTTATATATGTTTGTATTAAGAGTAGATGCATCAACTTTAAAACTAGTTTATAGTTATGAAAATTTGCAGTATTGATGCATGGGCCCAAGTGGCCATTTTTACTCATTTTAAATTGTATATGGACTCGGTGTGGTTGTTGTGAAAATTTGGGATAGGTTGTACCTTGGGTAGAGCTCCCCGTACAAAAGAGACTCCCGCCTACTGAGAGGGTGTCGGTTTCTTACCCGACATCCACTAGCATTCGCTGGTTGATGGATTGTCAACTGACTTCGAAATGGGGCGTCACAGTAGGAGTTTTCTCTACTGGGCGTGACTCACCCTATATAGGAAACATTTTAGGTGCAGAACAGACATCGGAGGACGGTGCTCATTCGAGGCCGCAATTGTGAATAAACCCGGATTGTGACTTTGATAGTTATTTTGTAAAATATATTGGAACAAATAAGTTTTTATATATTTTTTTTTTTGTATAAGAGTGTTGTATTTAAACTCTTAAGGACTATTGTGATATAGCCTTGTATATTTTTTAGCATGGATAAATGAGCTAGGTAGGGCCATTTTTCTCATAAATGGACTCGGCGCAATCATTGTATATTGGGCCCTATATGGATCATGTGCTTATATATTGTACAGGTTGGTGTTTGGGTAGAGCTCCTTGTACAAAGGAGACTCTGTCCATTTTTTTTTTAATTCTAAATTATGGATCCCGATAAATAGGACATAACAATGTGGTATTGGGTCACTCGATATCCACGAATTTTCCGCAAGTTGACAGTTGGTCAACGGACGCCCAGGTTTTAGGGTGTCATAGAACCTCCAACAGTTGAAGAGGTGCACAAACAGCCAACCTAAAAGGCAAAAGTGAAGACGATGAGTAGAGAGAGAGATGAAACCCTAGGTGCTTCTACCTCTTTTCTTTTAGGTGTCACTGTGTCATGGTCACAACACGATAAATTTTATATAACCATTAAAAAGGGTTAAAGTGGGCTGGTCCGGCCCAAATTCGAATAGGCTGTGGACTTATTTGAGTCGGGTCAATAAGCTTAGGTTTTATTTGGGCTACATTTTTCCCTAACTCGACCCTCAAAAAACGTAGGCCAAAGTGGGCTTTCTTTTCCCATTAGGCTCAGTCCATTTTCCTAGCTCTTGTACTCCATCACCATCACACATGAAAGCATGGGTCTTGGTTTGAGCCTTCTTGTTGGTGAGCTACTGGATTTTTTCATTCCTCCCATCATACTTGTTCTATATTGGAAATCAATGAAGATTTTATAGTGCGTTGTAAAGCCCAAACTAGAGTTGGTATACTGCCTGGCCCAAATCCACTCGGTTAGGCCAAATGGACTAAATTGGCAAAAACTTAAAAAATGTTAAAAAAAATACAAATTCTATTATTCTTTAAATAAAATAAATAATATATAAATATATAATTATAATTAATATATAAAATAATTAGGTCTAAATAATATAATAATATTAAACAAACTTAAATAAATAAATAATGATGAAGCACTCTTATATCCAAAGATAAAACTAATCCAACTAAATAGTACCAAACAACAAAGAACAACTTAATAACATTCAAAAACTTCAAAGTATCAAATGAAATCTCATAATCCTCTAATCTCATCTTTTATCCTTATTATATCTAATAATAATAACATGCGACTTATATTATAAAGATGTACATCATTGATGCTGGTTGAGTTATCATCATCTATTAATTAATTTTTTAGAAATTTTATTTATATTTGGAATTTTTTTTTTCAAAAATGCATCTCAATAGTATAATAATGAAATACCCTATTTGTTTTTAAAATTCATTTTGCTAGAAAATATAATCACATTAGGAAATAAATAAGTGTGTAAATAAATAAGTGTGTAATATTTGTTAATTATTTTTAATATTGTAATATTTTGTTATTAGCACTAGTTTAAGTAATAAAATTATTTAAAACATATAATTTAGTTATTCGATTTAATTTATTTTATAAACTACTACAACTTCATCTTTATAAAAAAAAAATGATTAAATAAAATTTAAGGATAAATACAAAAAAAATAAAACTATAAATATTTAAAATAGGATTAATGAGATAAATGAAAATATATTCAATATTAAAACTATAATTTATTTAATTCAAATGCATTATGTAATTTTTCATACAAGATTTTTTAAATATTAAATTATCATATAAATTATATTAAAAAGTTACTTTTAAAAATTGAAAATGAAAGAGTTAAAAGAACAAAATTTAATATATTAATCATATATTATAATAATAATAATAATTTTTAAAACCCCTATGTCACAAAAGCAAAGATTTGACTCCATGTTAAAAGTCTAAAATATGAAATTTTATAGATGAATCATTGAAAATCTCAATTACTAAGTTAGTTACTTAGAAAAAAAATTAAATAAAGATTTTAGGTCATTCGGGCTAATCGGGCCAACCCAAACAAAACCCATATGAGCCATGGCCAAAATGGGTCAAGCTAATTTGATCCAGTTTTATTCGAGCATTAAATTTTCCATTTCAATTTTCTGAAAAATTGGATTAAAGTGGGTTGGTCCATCGAGTTCAACCCATATTATCAACTCTAGCCCAAACAATCTCAAATGAATATCACAAGCAAGACCGTATTGGGTGGTTGTATTAGCTACTGGGGCAGGATGGGTCCACTTAAGGATACTATTCGAATAAATCAATTTTTCTAGTAATTGACAATTCCTCCCATCATTCTTGAAGAACATGGGAAACCAATGAAGATATATATAAATATAGTGCTTTATAAAGTTTGAACAATTTCAATAGGATATCACAAACACAAATGGTTGGCCGGTTCTACTCTCACCTGGGCTTGACGGTCCATTGCAAGATGTGTTATGTTAATGAAGGCCTATTTTCAAGGCACTGACGATTGGATTTCTAATAATCGCTAAGTTCCATTAGATTCTGTTTTCTTTTTCTTTTAACATTTGTTCAGGAGCTCTTAATTAATGGCAGTTTCTAAGGGTTAATTGCATCTCATTGGGTTCAAATCCTCACATTTGATTTAAAAGAAGTGTCTATTACATTTTTGTTTGCTTTACCTTCATCTCTCTTCTTTTCCTTTAATTCTGAATCTTCTGCACGTACAGTTCAGCTTCCCTCAGTCACATTTATCATTTTCACTCACCCTCTCAATCGGTTATCGACAAGCTTGGTAAACTGCCAAGGTACCATATTGATCAAGACCTCTTTTAACTTTAAAATATCTAGTCATCTGTAACAATTCATTCAAACTGTTTAGCTTCACTTGAGTTAGTTAATATAAATTATATACTAGTTGTCATTAACTCACACCAAAATTAACGAGTCTAGTGAACTTCTTGCTGCCGCGTTTTTCTTGGCTGGTCTTAGTTGTGCATGCAGCTCAAGTCACTTCTTCTACAAAAAAAAAAGAAAAAGAAAAAAGAAAAAAAAAAGAAAACACATGAATTATGTAGTTTATTATGTTGGGATGATTCCTTTGATTTCTCTATCACTTCAGGATTTGTCAAGTTTCTATTACTTACAATGCAGGGACAAAATAAGACTAATGTCACTCCTTAAGCATTGTTGAGTTTGTGATAAGATAAGGTCATATCCTAATCCAACCCTAGTAACGGTATGGTATTGCAAGTTGCACATGTTATATTTATACTCGGTGAAGCATCAATTGGGTCAAGTTAGATGGAAACTTGCCACCAATTAGAAAAAGTATTGGAGTGAGGGGCCCAGGTGCTTCGGAGTCCTCTTTTGCAGGGAGCTGTTGGATTTTCATCCCTCCCATCATATTCATACTTGTTCCATGTCAGAAAATCAATATTAATGGTGCTTTTAAGTCTAAGAAGCAATTTTAAGGCATAACTAAGGCTGGGCTGGCTCTACTGGCAACTTGGCTGGATGGGTGCACTTAAGGAAGTTATTCAAAAATTGTTTGCCTAGAGTGACAATTCCTCCCATCATTTTTGTCATGATGCATTGGAAATCAAGGAACATTTATAACACTGTTCAGACAATCTCAAGCCTGGTGGGTAGCCTACTGTCAATTGGTCTAGGGCTAGAAGGGTGGGTCCACTACATGATGTTGTTGTTGTTAAGGAGGCCCATTTTCCTAGAAATTGTACATTGTTCAGTTCCTTAAAAATCGTCTGGTTCATCCGATCTACTAGTCCAAGCGGTCTAATTATAAAACGATTGTAAGCATCAAACCGGACAGGATTGAACCGATTTTTAAAATATTATATATATATATATATATACCATATATATATATATATATATATATTTTTTTGTTTTTTGTTACCAGGGCTTCATTATTGTTTTTTGGAGTTAATATGCACCCTTGTGGCATTAATCCTCACCACTGATTTAAAAGAAGCTCATTACCCTTTTGTTTCACTGCAGCACTATCCTCTTCTCCTTTGCTTCAAATCTTCCACTACAAATGCTGACTTTGGTCATCATCAATCTTTAATACTCTCATCTCCCATCGTTCATCATCAACGACAAAACTATTAAGAACTATATCAAATCAAGGCCACTTTCTTCCTTCAATTTTGCCATCTTTCTCATCCCACTTAATCTGCTCTCATTTTACCTTTTTCTCTTTCTTGAAGAACCGTTTTGGTTCTTCTAATTTCCAGTCTATAGTTTTCTTTCTTGTTTTTGCATCTTTCTCTTATATCCCTGTCCATCTCATTTTACCTTTTCTCTTTCGCCAGAAAAAATTCATTTGACAGCTAATTTCTGATCCTGAAATCAATGGATTGATGCTGGTTCCATATGTAAATTGGAGTTACTAAACAATCATATATATATATATATATATATATATATCTCTATATCTCCTATATAATTTTTTTATGAAGAAAATATAAAGTGCACAGGAAATGATTTGTGTAATAAAAACATCTGGGGTTTCATAAGACCACACCATTGGAGGGACTAAGGGGGATTAAAGGTTGTCACGGTTGGCCAGGTACCGAGGCAGAGCTAACTCTACCATTCACTGGCCCGACCTTTACCGCGGTCGGACCCAAGGAAGTATCCTTAGACGGTGTGGGTCCTAGCACTTTAGACTTATCCTACCAATAGGAGCCATCTCTCTAAGAGAAGGCGGTGGCTAATATTGATTACGTGATCCCCACCTTCCACCTTACCTTGCATAAGCTTTGGAGGTGGTGTAGTCTCTTAGGAGCACAAGTTGTGGTACATTCGTATGTCAAAAGGGAATAACGAGGTTATGGCGTAAAGAACGCCCTCTTTCCCTTAGTTTTGGAAGGAAATCACCAATTACTGTGAAATCAAGTGCCTTCCTCCTCCGTAAAGGAGGGAGGAATCATAATGAAGGTGTGACATTATTTGTGAAGAGATGAACTCTTTCCATCAAAATTCCCATATCTTAGGCATCGGAGAGATGTGAACCACCGAATTTTTGTTTGTTCTGGTATAAACGTGTGAGGTTAATGATCAAAGTGATCAGGTGCTCAGTCAGGGAGACCACGGGTATTTTATGATGTAATATATAGTTATCATGTTCCCCCTCTTTAAATTTTAAATGGATTCCAATGTTTGCACCACATATTTAAATGTTTGAAAGTTCAAACATTACAATTATCCCAGCAAGGATTACATTAGTGGTGTAATAATCCCCAAATAGAAAGACCATACATTCAGAATATTTGATTCAAGTCGAAATCATCTTTAGGGATGAAAGATAAATCTGGTCAAGGTCCAAGAAAAAGACCTATACACATTCACATAATTCAATTCAAATTACACAAAAACATCTTCTGAAGAGAGGATGAAAGTATGATTCGAGTCAGAAGATTAAAAAAACATACATTCAGGTAAAGATTGTTTAAATGAATATATGAATTGAGGAAAGAAAGTATGATTACGATTTAAGAAGATTAAGAAAAGATTAATACATTCACAGTGAATTCAATTCAACCCTAAAGAAATCATATCTTTAAGGCGTATGAAAGTATGATTCGATTTAAAGAAGACTTAAACAAGACATATTCCACGGTGAATTCAATTCAAATTATTAAAATCACCTTCAGGAGGTTGAAAGTATGATTCTAGTTAAAAAGATTAAGAAAAAAAGATGTACATTCAAAATGAATTCAATTCAAATTACTAAAATCATCTTAGGAGGATGAAAGTTCACAACGAGTTATTGAAAATCAAAATTAACAATCAAGAAGACGGTAAGAATCAGTTATAGAATCCGTCAGGCTGTGAGTACCACCATCGTTTTAGTTTGTTTGTGGGTATTAATACATGTTAGCAGGGTTAATATAAAAAGATGATGAGTATTCGAAGAAAATTAGGGGAGATCTGGTGCATACGTTTATGGAAACGACAAGCCAAAGCTCATGGCGATTTGTGAGGGCTTAGCTACGCTCGTTCAGTTATCTCCATCATAAGACCTTTGTGAGTTAAGATCACTCCATGGGGTAATCAGGTTTTATCACCATGGCGGGAGGCGCTTCACGGTGAATCAATCCACAGAAGGCGGGTTGCCCTTCGTGGCAGAGATGGAGGCAAAGCGGGAAGGAACGAGGCTAGATAGATGGCCTGATGCGGTGGTGCTGACATCCTACACTTGAAAAAGCAGCCTCTGATAAGTGCGGAAAACCAAAACGGATCAAAAATGCGAGGAGCGCCACCCTAGGCCCAGTTAACCAAAATGAAACTAAAGGAGCCTATCAGCTGGTGATGTGATCTTTGTAGCCAGAATAGCCGGGTTATCTTTGGCGAGCCTCACCAGATCTGCCTCTGAAGAACATAATGTGGAGCGAGGTTAAGAAGATTCACACATTGTTCCATTCGGTCAAAAATGTTAGCAATCTATGTTGTTGGAGAGAATTATAAGAAAGAAGCGACGGTGAACACGCGCAGCCGCCACGCACTGGATGCAGGTGCGACACCGTGCGCCATATAATGATTTTGACCAAAGCTATGTACTTACTATGCATCAGGGCTTAAAGGAGCGATGCATCCGTCCCAAAATTGAAGTATCATCTGGGATTGCCGGTGGCCTCGCGAAACGCATCATGCATTAAAATTTTGTAACGAGTAAACCTCTCGTGCCTCTGACTATGCTGCCGTCGAGGGAGATGATTCGAGTGGGTAATGATGGTCTTAGGCTTGCAGTGACACGTGAAGGCAGTCTGCGAGAGGGACCATACTGGGCTGATTTCTGCAAACTCTGAAGGGATCCATGTTTCGTTTTGGTAGGTTGTGAGTGCATTCATTCCACGTTGCTCTGTTCATTGACAAAGGGGCTTATCAGGTTCACACTGACATGGGAGGACCGAGTTGCTAAAGGTTTCTGCAGAAAGTTTGGACAGCTGTCCAGCGGATGATACATGGGCATGGATGCGGGGTCACCGAAATTTTGAAGAAGCTTGAATTGACTACCACTTTCTTCCCCGATGGCTATCTAAGATCCTTTCGATATTGGAAGAATGCTGAATGAGGGGCGGATGTACTACGGAGGAACATCATCTGGAGCTCCGGAGACAATGTGGTGCAGCCTAGGCCAGCGTGAGCATGAGTGCTCAGGGCGAAAGGGGCAGGTAAAGAACCGAGGTCCTCTGGGTGATCCCACTAGGAAAAAAGAACAACCCCGTTCACCTCGAACATACTATGGCCGAAGCTCTCCTCCCTCATCGGGATCATATGACTAGATGACTTATATTGGTCAGGATCCCATTGGCATGGAGCGTGATCTTTTGAGTCGTTACCGGGACATGATAAACTAAATGTGCTGGTCACTGAGGAGTTCCCAGTGGAAACCGTCTCGGGTGACACCTGGGGCATACCTGTATTGAGGAGTTTGCGGTTGATGAAGCCAGCTCTAACATTGAAAGAATAGCGGCCCGACGGCTCTGTGAACCTGGAGCCTATAATCAATTATAGCCCAGGCGATGACCATGACCCGTGTCAATCGGCGTCGGAGGAAGGCGATCCGGCGACCTGCTGAGTTGAACTGATTGAACTATCGGTGCCTGGGACGACAGCAAATCTGTTCCCGGTTGTTATCCTTTTCTCATTGCCGCGTCGGTCATCCTCCCACCGATACCGCTTGTGCTTATTTATCGTGTAACTGTTTGATGCTGAGTGTATGTTACGACACCCCAGCGATTGGGAAGCATGGTTTTAACAACTAAGCGGATGGATTCCGCCGGCAGGCTCAATTGAGGCTGGCGGGCACTCGGACTGTGGGCAACCTGCTGCGAACCGGCCTGCACCGTCGAAAGCGGGGGCGATTTATTAAACGCTGATCTTATTGCCGATTGTTGAACGCCGATCCGCGCCTGTTGCCATGGTGTCGACCGTTTGCGTCGTATGAGCGATACGCCTGACTGCTCCAGCAATCGATTATCTAACGATTGCGGACAGTTGACCTTTTGACGACCGGAAGAATTGCCTGGCTGTCGGTGCTATGGGGCCCATCGCTGACCGACGCGATAAAGTGAAAGCTCTGACCCCGTGCGGCCTGCGAGACCCGACACAGAATATCGGCTCCTGGCTGCGCCCGAAACGCCGGAGGGCAGAAGACGGTGGCTATGGATACGAATCAATAACTCCCCGGCGGGCGGATAAACACATATATCGACTCCTTCTTGTTTATGCAGAAGAGAAAGAAGCAATTCGTTAGTTTTTCTTTGTATTTCATAGCGATATATAAACCCCAGGTTACCGGACATAGCGGCATTAGCCGCGTACTTCTCATGGCCGAATGTCATCTGCTCAAGAGCGATCGGACAAAGTAAAGCGTTTCCGCGCAGGACATATATGAGTTCTTCAATTTCGCGTGATATAACCTTTTTGAAAGCGGGGTTCAAGTAGAGAAATCGAAATTACCCGAATGGTTGGCCGATGGTGGTGATACAAAGGTGGTAAATGGAGTATCACGTGAACATTATCTTAGATCTCAATGGCGCGTACTAAGACAACTTCCACTTTATATAGACAAGGATTATGTGCGTTAAAGGCGCTGGGGATATTGTCATTCTGGATGCCTTCCACTAGGACCATATCAAATCCCATGCTGCTCAAATCAAATCTGCGAAAAAGCGTTTATCACCATACGGACTCTTCACTATAATATTGTTTTGATTGAAATCTTGGGGCAACTTATCGAGGCCCGATAGATGTTTGAATATGCGCAGATTATAAACCATGGGTATCCCATTACTTGACTATGTGGCTTTGGTAGGAGTCCAGGCGCTGATTGCGTACATCTGAAGAAGCTTCGAACCGCCGAGGCATCTAAGGCATGACTCGTGTCCCATCAGTGCCTTCGGGGGTGATCGGTCAGTTCCTAGGTTTCATGGTGACCTGAGAGGATAAAGAAACCGACGTATCAACAAGGCTGTATCAAGGGCTCGATATCAACTCTAGAAAAGTACAACGATTCGCGCCGGTTGGCATGGGCGAAGTTCCATCTCTCCAGGTTTACGGAACGTCTAAAAACCATTCTCTTACTTCACCCTCAAAGGGGCAATGAACGGATGGAATGAGGAGTGTGGTCGAGGCATTTGGCAATCATGATCATACGGCGGGACGCCAGGTCTGCTGCCTAAAGCCGGCGGACACTCTTTATATGTTTTATGGTCTCATCTGTTGGGTGGGGTGCCACATTCAAAATCTGAATGGAGTGAGGCGGTGTTCTGTCAAGCAAAGTCAACCCAGATGACCGAGAAACCAATCGACCACCTTCAGGCGGCTTTAGCTCTCAGGGTAACAACCAAAAACTTAAGCTCGGCCTTCCAGCTTTTGTGGCGGTGCTAACTAACCTTACCGATATCATTACCGGCGGCATATGGGAGGAAAGCGGCTCCATGGAGTGGTTAAACTCGCGAATGGAGGTATCCGATGTAAAGCGAAGTTGCCTCTGAAGGGACAGGGTTCTGGCGGAAACTTCTGCTTGAAAATCCCTGGCTGAAACAACAACCGGGACCAATTTAGTTAGTGGACTCTCGGTGTAGGCAGGCGTCTTGGCCGGCGAGGGTTGGCATTGGCTGCAGTAAAATCCCAGTGGAGATAAAGATGGAGCAAGCAATCTGACGGGGCTTGAGTGCCTCGATAATGAATGAAAATGTGATACATCTAAAGCAGGAATATAGTGGCGTGAATGTAAGTGATAAGCCATAATTTGAAGTGAATTTAAATTGGAGTGTAGGAGTGAAGGTAATCTTGAGAATATGAGTCCCCAACGAGATCCCCAAATGGCAGTATGTAATTACAGTTTAAACAACTCTTGGTGATTTTTAGAGCTTGGAAGGCCCAGAACACATTCAGCGGGGGACATTCGTAGAAAAAAATGGGGCTCATACTGCGGTGCCAGCGCGTCTCTAGATAGAAACAATGTGTTTTACCTATCATTACGGACTGATTCCTGCGATATTTTCTCCAGGGATTTAAAGCCAGGGTGGGCGAAACCTGCACTCTGGATGGACCAGAGCCAAGCGTAGTACATCAACAGAGAACTACCTATTAAGGAAGACAAGGCTCACAGGTCGATCAGGTCAGCCAGTTTTCCGCGATGATGGGGTGCTGTTCAAATGATCCTGAGTGCAGCGATGGCACAAAATGTAACTACGTTCAGGCCGGTATGTGTTGGCCGAGTTGCACGGGACATATGCGGCGAAATCATCTGGCCGGCGGAACTACGGCTGCGGGGCCCTCGGGGCTAATCTTGAAGCCACTTGAGTTTAGCGTCACCCGATTACATGAGAAAAAGTGGCAGGCGGGTGCCAGCGGGCTCCGTCTTAAGAATGGCTAGCTCAAGACCTAATTTACCATCCTCGACATGACCATGCTGGTAGGAATTCGACATACTCCGTGGGCTGCTCACTTACCTCCGACAGAAAGAAGTTGTTGCTAGTGGCCCACTTGTATTTATGACAAATGGATGAGGCCGGGCTTGGCATCGTCGAAGACAAGGGACGCCATGGGTTGCATCTGGAAGAATCTCAGTTCTTTGATTCGGTATTCCTGATCCAGTTTGTATCGAATGGCGGGCGGTGACAATGGGGTCTCTAAAGCTTATGCTAGGTTGAAAATAAAGAATCTATACACCGTGTCCCAGCAAAGCAGCGACTGCGGGGCTTCAACAAAACCACCTGTTGACCGCTGCCAAGCGGTTGATTAGCTAAAGAATGGAAATGGCTCAAGGCGAGCTTCCCACAGGTACTTTTAGGCCCATAAGATGGTGCCCAGAGACGACAGGACCTATCTACTTCACACTATGGGTTGGAGTTATAAATCTATCCAATCGGTATGCCACCCTGCGCTCCGAGCAAATGTGCGGAAGTGGTTGATGCTAGAATCTATAGCTGGACACAGACATAGAGAATGGAAGGCTAGTAGAGGATAGAGAGCGTAGTGGATAGCATCTTGCCGCGTTGGCGGGGCACTGTGTCTGACGGGCGCGTGGAGCATGGGTGAACAACTTGGGACAGCTGGGTGCTAAGGAAAGTCTTCAGGAACACAACTAATCTGTTGGTTTGGAGTTTGGCCCTAATTAGGGAAGACCATGTTTGTAACAGTAAAATGAGGTGGATTCATGTACTAGATGAAGCTAGGCCGAACACATTGCAGAATGTAGAATGTTATGCACCTCAGTCTTATCAATAAAAAGTTGATTTGTTCTATAATCATTAATTTTTTTATCTCAAATTTTAATTTATCAAAGTCGGGAAGGTTGATGTACAATAATTAATATAGTTGATGCCCAGCAGGTTGAGCATTACAAAGTCAGGAAAGTTTTTATGTCCCCAAATGGTCTAAATAAGTTGATGCCTAATTTGGTTCAATGCAAAGTCGGGAAGGTTGATGTCCTATCGGCTCAGTGGATTTGATGCCCATCTGGTTCATTTACAAAGTCGGGGAAGGTTGATGTCTATCATTTGATATGGATAATACCTATTTGGTTCATTACAAGAATCGGGGAAGGTTAATTAATATTACTATGTCGACCTAGTATGGATTGATGCCAAACTAGTTGATGTCACTATAAATACCCAATATGGTTGATGCCCAGTGGTTCATTACAAAATCGAGGAAGGTTGAGTGTCACCATGGCTGTGCCATGGTTGAATGCCAGTTAAACTCTAAAATTTTAAGGATCGGGGGAAGGTTGATATCTATCAAGGATATCCATCTACCTTGCAAAACAAACTAAGTAAAATCCATACCCATTCAAATGAACAATGGTGCCAGATAACTTCTACGGCTGTTAAAAGCTGGGTTTCTGTATTGGCAGAAGTCGGGGGATCATAGTAAGGAACGGCTGTGAGACCTAATACAATTCCCTGAGGCGTGATTATCATTCTCACGATCACTGCAGGCAGAGGGAGGAATGATTAGTTGCTAAACGACCTCAACAGTGGTGGAAGACTCTTGCCACTTCCTAACACTTTGCATTGGATCGGTGGTGAAGCCACAAGGCGACTCCCAGGGGCATGAGGGATGTTGAAGGCTTCAGGAGTGCGACTTTGATGTAAGAATCCTCACAAGATCAGAATCACTATGACTCTGTTTTGTGAGCATAGTGCAGCCATAACCGTAGTGAGAATCGTCAGCTGTCAGAAGATATCACTTTCAGAGACCTTTCTCTCTTTTGAGGCTACCTTACGACCCCTGATGGCCTCGTCTTTTCTTGACTCTAAAGTAAGAAATAATTACCATTACTAGAGAAATTTGCAGCCTGGTCTTGGCTTTTAGGTAGGAACCTTTTGAAGCGATGAAACTGGCCCGTCATGGAGACTCCTCCTTACCGCGGAAGAGGAGAGTGTCTCAGAAGCGACCAAATGTGCTTTGTGGCCGACAAAGTCAGTTCCACGGCGCGGGAAGCGTCCCATCATGGCGTCCTGTCTGCCGCCAGGAGCGCTGTGGCCGGAGGCCGCTCTCTTGCTCATTGGATGACCAGCCACTTTCAACGGCTTCCGCCCGGCCCTCAGTTTACTGTGGCGTGAGCGCTCTTTCATCAGGGCTTTTGGGGCCTTACAGTGAATCAGCTGAAGTGGCGTGAGGCGTAAGCCTCCTCTGCATCCTGGCCGGGACAGAACTCCGATACTAGTAGGCCATGTTTCGAATGGCAATAATTGCCTGCGAATGAACATATTAAGGATATGACAAGGACTAGGAAATAATGCTAGAACATCACAAGCGTACGAGTTAAGTAGTGACAAGATCTGGTTTTGGGACATAGCGATCTGTCTTTAACATCTTGGGAGTCTCTTTACTAATTTAGGATGAGGGCTGAGACGAAAAATACTCTATTATTTCCTTTCCTCAGAGCACAGATTAAGAGCATTAGCTAATAAAATTGCATTCAGGAGGATCAGTGTAGAGTGGTGTAAAAGGATTTGCCTTTCTGTTAAAGGTACCTCAGCGGGATGATCATGACACCCTCTGGCTGGAACACAAAACCTCTCATGGGTGGGCGGAGGGTTTATGGATGATGATAAAGTGTGAAGCGGCCATTAGAACGTGTTGGCACTACGCGTTATACGAGATTACAGAGACCTCAAGCTTGACTGACCAGAAACGAAGAGAATGATCACGCGGATCATTGTAGAAGATTGAGAATTTCGCCGACCTCTGAGGTGGTTGTTTTCTATATCTAATTGATTCCTTCAAACTATACAGAGCGAACACTGGGATTATTTTTCCACCTACATGGGCCTCTCCCAAGCCACCTCACAGGGGATGTCAATTAAACCACCGGCAGGCTTCTTGCATTTAAAAGCTACAGGCGGGCGAAGTTATGGAGCCGGGTTGGCGAACGTTTGGCCTCTTCCTTCCTTCTTTAATCCGAGAGTTGTAGTATTTGGATATGGGGAGACAACGAGGGATGAAATCTTCCACTCATTGAGAACTTTTTATGTAGGAAAGTACATGCTAACACCCTGCTAATGCCCGGGGCGGGGGCGTGACGCGCCATAGCTAAGGAAGGCGTGCGGCGTGCACCCACCGGTTACATGAGGCGGGGCGAAATCACTAGTAGAGGAAGTTGGTGAGTGCCAGATCCGCAATTCAGACTGGTCCATAAGTTCACCTTGGAGATGAGTTGCCCGAGTAAATTTAAAGGTCATGATACTTGTGTCTCCCTTCCACAATTTACGTAAAATTTCAGGGCGTGACAGCGGGAAATCTTTGTGGAAGCGGGTTACGACTCAAATCGTCAGGTCTTCAGAGTAAGAAGGGACTTCGTGATGTCACTCTAAAGCCGAAAATCCCGACCGGATTTTTTGTGGTACTCGATTGACAGGGTCATAGATTTTCACAAAAACTTTGACAAGCCAGATAAAGCACCTGAGAAAATGGGCATGTAAGCACACACACACACAGGAAAGGCGTCGTCGGTTGCAAAAAGCGACGGAAGGTCAGGAGGAACCGGGGTCTGCATCTTAGATCTACGAGTGCAGGATCACTCCTTCGCTCAGGAGAAACTTTGGTGAATCGGAGCCCATAACAAATTGTGAGTGAGGAGCTCTGGGCGAGCATGGATAGTAGGCCACGCTGCTCCAATAAAAGTTGTAACAAAGACTTTGATGAAAGGTCATTAATATAGAAGGTTTGAAATACGCCAACATCGATCGATCCAGAATGGCAACCTGGTGAATATGGCGGGTGGCGCTTTCTGGTGATGCAAAATTAGCGTGACCGGGGTGACATGAGAAGAAGCGCAGTTGCGAAAGTGCTCGGGTGAAAAATAATCTGTTGTGTTCCCTTATTATAGTGCAGATTAATGGACGCCGACAGCTGAGTCGATATCGCCCAGGAGTTTGATAATAAGACCTCACCTCATCCATGGAGAGGGAGGAAATGATGTTGATTGTAGAAGGCGACTCTCAGCTAGGCCCTTGCTTGTGCCCAGCTTGACTAGTAGAAGTCTCTTTACGACCTCTGCCATCTTTGCAAGCAAACAACAACGGAGGAGCAAAGATGAATCGACCCAGTGCCTGAAACTAGGCAAAGATGAGAACCTGTAGCTGAGCATACTTTGGACCAGGGAAGATTCACCCATTACTAGCATGGCCTAAGGACCTACACGGCTACGTCAGCCCAGGCGACCCAGTAAACGTGCCTAGAGCAAAGCATGTTCACTGAGAATGAGAGGAAGCAGTGCCTAGTGAAACGGTCATGATGTACCAGAGTATTCCACGGGCAGCTCTCTCAAGCGGGGGAAACGGGATGATGGAATAAGAGGGGCGGTGTAGAATCAGTGATGACTCCATTTATATCAAGTGTCTAGAGTTTGCAAATTCATTAAATGCACCGCTGACTCCATCACCTCATGGCGATTTGAATCGTGGCGCCTGGCTTCTCGCAAAGCCTGAAGACTAGTGTGGGCGGGCTCATGGGCCCTTATTGCATCCCACATTAGGTTTAAGTTTGGCCAGGTCTATTCAGTTCAGTATCTTCAAGACGATCCATTCAAGTTTTATCAAGTAATACCTTTTATAATCAGGGTGGGTCTGCCTGAGCTGGATGAAGTGAAAGAATATAAGTCTCCGGAGCAAAAATCTTCAATCTCTAATTTCATTAATTGCCTGAGGCGTTCTAATTACATAACAAGCATTTTAACAAGAGATCACACTTTGGCGGTTTCATAACCAATATAAGCGAAAAGAAAGCACAGCAGAAGAGAAGAAGGTCTAAAAAAAAAGCCCGTTGATTTAGGAAGGGAGGTTCTTGGGCTGCGAGGATTGCTATTCTGATTTTGGGATTACCTAAGGACACAATAAGCGGGGGGCATATAAAGGGGACCAGGTGAGAGATAAAATAATCTCCATGTAACAATCCCCATTGGCTGGATCCTTGTGGCATGACGATCATTGTGGGTTGAAAATCGTCCAGGCCCCTTCAGCTCTTCCATGAAGTAATCAAGAAAAGAATGACTTCCAACAAGCTGCTGAAGCGTATCAGCCATATCTCCATTGAAAACCAGGTAATAGCCGGTGGCTCAGAGATCACACATACAGGCTTTTATAAAGACCTTAAGCAGGGAATCCGAATGCATTTGCATCAAATGTACGAAAATGAAATTCCCCAATAATGTACACATTGAACATACCGGTAATAGTCCTTTGTTTTCCCCATTAAGCGTGGAGTCTAAATGTTCTCTCTTTCCGGCCGGAAGGCCCACGAGCCTCCCCATCTAGAAAAAAGGCATTGCTGAATCCCTGAGGCACTAGAAACCGGCTCACCACATTCACCGGGCTCAGAAACACCTTTACACCCGCAAACGGGCCTAAGTATCACACCTTTGGCGGTCATGGGGCGCAACACCTATGAACATCACTCCTGGCGGGTCGCCTAAGAAGGCAGTGGAGCTAAATGATTGCACAGATTGATCTTTCGGTTTTAGACGATCTCGTTTTGGAGATTGGTCAAACACTTCCAGGAGCCTGATTTGACCGTGCATCAAAAGGGGAAGAAGCAGTCAGCCGGCGCACAAAAGCCCTCTTTCCCCTTCCGTTTTGGAAGGGAAATCCCCAATTTTCATGGAAATCGGATCACCTTCCTCCTCGTAAAGGAAGGAGGGAATCATAACGAAGAAAGTACGACATTCTTTGCGAAAAAAAGTGACTCACTGCATCTATCAGGATCACTGATTTGACTTGAAAGCATCGGAGGAGTGGCGGGTGCACCTGATCATTTTCTTGTTTGTTTCTTGGTACCTCTTTGTGGGTTAATATAAACGATCGGTATTTCAGGGTCTAGGGACACACGAGTTGTCTACATGAAGATTAATATATAGTTGTCACTTGTCTCCCATATAGCTAGAATTACCACAAATGGATTAATGTTTGCACATATTCATCTTTTAAGTTCAAACATTACAATTAATACATGAGATTACATTAGTAATTGTAATAATCCAAATAGAAAGACCCATACATTCACAGGAAATTCAATTCAAATTAAATCATCTTCGGGGGATAGAAGTCTGCGGTCGAGTTAAGAAGATTAAGAAAAAAAGACCTATATTCACATAATTTCGAATTAATTACTAAAAAACATACCAAGAGAGAGAGGATGAAAGTATGATTCAAGGTGAAGATTAAAAAAAAAAAACCCGCCATTCCACGAGTGAATTAGTTCAAATTAAAATCATCGTTAGGATATTTGATTTAGAAGATTAAGAAAAAAGACAATACATTCATAGTGAATTCAAATTCAACTTTACTAAAATCATCTTTGAGGGTGTGAAAGTATGATTCAATTTAAGAAGACAAGCAAGACCCATACATTATAATCTTGAATTCGAACTCTAAATTGTGAATTCACCTTCGGGGAAGGTTGAAAGTATGATTCGAAATTGAAGATTAAGAAAAAAGACACATTTAAAAATGAATTCAATTCAAATTACTGAAATCATCTTCGGAGGATGAAAGTTCACAACGGGTTATTGAAAATCAAAGTTGACAATCAAGACCAAGAAAATTAAAAGATCAGATTATAAATACTCTCAGGTGATCGTCTTGGATGTTGACTGTGTTGAGGCGTTTGTTGGTGGTGGAAGAATTAGTCGTTGTAGTGGAGAATCAAGGGAGGATTCTTAGTCATGGTTTCTTGATGGGTGGGGTTTGGGACAGAAAGATGAAATGAAAGAAAAAGAAGAAGATGAAAGAAAGTTTGAGCTTCAACGTTCAAAAATTCAAATTAATCAACTGGTGACTGCCCTCCCCCCTCTCTCTCTCTCTCTCTCGTCATTTTATACATATTTAGGTTATTTAAAAAAAAATTACTAACATAGGTTAGAAATGAAAATAATGTTCAAACAATTAAAATTCTAATACATCAACAATACTACAATAGGTGACTTCTATAGCATTGTAAATTTTTTTTAAAAGTTAATATCGTGTGTTAGCCAGTGACCATGTTATTGTTTAAATAGAGTTGGTTAACGGGCTAGCCTAACCCATTTCGAGCCCACAGGGGGATTAAGCGAATTAGGGCTAATATGACCCATTTCTATTCAAGCTAGCTTTCAGCTAGCCCAACCCAACCCATACGGGTTACGGGCCAAAATCTTATAAAAAATGTTAAAAATATTTACACAAATTACACAATTCTTAAATAAAAATAAAATAATATATAAATATATAATAATAATTAATATATAAAATGATTGAGTCTGAACAAAATAATAATAGTAAAAAATTTTAAATAAATTAATAATGATAGAGCATTGCTATAATCAAAGTATCAAACTAACTAGGTAAATAATACCAAAATAATAAAGTAACAACTTAATAACATCTTCGAAAAAACAAATTCAAATGTAAAAATGGAATCTCATATGCCTCTATAATTTTCATCTTTATTCTCATCTCATTATCTCTAACAATAACATGTGACTCCTGCATTATAAGATGTTCATCCTCGATAACGTTGAATTCGTTATGAATATCATCCCATTAATTAAATTAGCGCTATAAAGTTAATGAAATTGTACAAAGGAAATGCTTCATTAAATCCTTAATAAAATATTAAGGTTACAACGCAGGAAGCCAAGGATAAGTGAATAATCTTGCCGGACTTGACTGTTGCTCAAGCATAGGCTTCTCATGCATTATGGATCTATTTTAAGAAACGGGATCCGTTCTTTGCTCTTGGGTGATGATGAATCGTAACATGATATACTGGATCTTCCGTTGTGGTTCCATCTCAGCTCAAACATTTTGTCCAGTACCGGAATGTGAATTTAACCACGACTCTCTCAAACCTCAAGGATGTCGGGTTGAAGATTTTGATATGGTTAAACTGTGTGGCTGTTTAACGAGAATATTATCGAAGGCGTTGAGTGGACGGACTATTTCAATATTCTCGCGTATATTTTGAAAAAGATTAATGCGGTTGTCGAAGAATATATATGACAGATGTTTTTCTCTGACTTTATCGATCTTTGGGGTTCAGTACCTTGACGACCTTGATCATTCGGATGTGGAGGACAGCCAATGAGAGATATAGAATTTTAACTTTTCAACATCAAATCTTGTTTATCAGCTGCTAATATCCACGGTTCCGAGAATAACTATTGTATTGATTACACGTAAACTTTAAAAGATTGGATTTTTAAAAAGAATGGATGTATTATGGAGCATAATGGGATGAGAAACGGAAGAGGGCTCTACAGATCTCAGATGTTTGAAACAATTTCATGTATTGGTTCATTTGAAAATAAATTATCAATAATTATTCGATTTGAGTGGGTTTTTGAAGTTTGGGGTATAACGGAATTATCGATGGAAGACTACCAGTTGTGTGGAGTTCATTGAAAATCTCAAAGCAGCATATGACCCAGTTGAGTTATGGATGTTTGGAGCCAGTGATGTAGGCCTCAAATCAGTTTAGGACTAAAATCGGTTTCCCGACGAGATAGATATGCGAGCATTTTGCTCCAGCTTTAAATTTCAAGGACTGGACAAAGAGTTTAGTAAAAGAGCTTTGAATATGGTTTTTTGGAATGGGAGAAGAAGAGGAAGAGCAGAGCTTCAATAAGATCCTGTTTGGAAATGACCGATTATGAGGCAGCGAAGTGCTGTACTCGTTGAGTATAATGGATTACGGAAGAAGGATTTTGCGAAGATTCAGAAGTTCCCGGGACTATCAGTGCGTGTTCAAGAAACGCTTTGCTCTTATCATCATCGCAAAACGAAATTCTTCTGTTGGCTTGCACTATCGCGACGGGGAAGGGTTTTGAATCGCCGTGGACGACTAAATATGGTTTTTTGATGGCTGTAGCAATGTTTCTTGCCTAACTGACTCGATGTTGATAAAGGTCATAAATCTTCTGGAAGACGATTGCTCTCTGTTCGGCGAAGGAAGCCGCTTCGGGTGACGCGTGCTAACGTTCGGCGACCTGATGATGATGAGTTGGGAGGGGTGGCCCCGATCGGCGACTCAGGCGGGTAACTCTGCTGGGGGAGGAGCTGCTGCTCACCCCAGGTGACTTTGGAGCGCGATCGGGAGCCTGACCGGAACCGATCTAGTGACACGTTGTGGATGTGCTGACTTTGACCTTGGGACGTATGACGTTTGGTGTGTCATTGCATGAACAAGCGACATATGTGGATATGTTATGACGCTTCTGTTTATGTGTTTGCGGTGATTTAGCAATTACAAAATGGCGCGCTGACGTAGCTGATTATTAAGTGTGCAACTACTGACAACAATGGTGACCTTTGTTTAGGTGTCAGCCAGCAGGTACTGAACATATTGATGTGTGATGGTTGTTGTGTGCAATGGCCATTACGCTGGCTTGCTTGTGTGTGTCATTAGCGAACATAAGGCAACCGCGTTGAATGTGAATGTTGATATATGCTTGCATGATATATTGACATGAATGGAATAATGTATGGAAGTCATATGTAGGTGATTTGATTGTCCATGACACCTAGTAAGTGGTGTGGATTTTGTGTCCATGTAGCATTCATTATGCATGTGACATGATATAACATGCAATGACATATTGAATTGCATATGCATTGGGACATCGCATTAAATGGGTGTGAGTGCATGGTTGGTAAATCGACATTGTGTTTGGTGTTTGATTGGGTGGGCTCGGTACATCGGACAAAGTCCAACAGAGTCACACAGTTGAATGAAATGGTAAAGAAAATGTGTGCTGGGTATTAGTAAGAAGGGATAGATCCTCCCTTAGGTGAAAAACCCGCCAATTATGGTCAAACATAGTCCCCAGCGATGAAAGGCCGTAAAAGTGTCTAAGTTTGCATAGCCTGCGATGTGACACTAAAAATCCGCTACCCACAAAAAGGCACATGGTTTTGAATATAAAATGATCATTGTGATGTATCATCCAAAAAGATTTTGGTTTATAAACAAAAGAATTTTTTTTTTGAAAATGATCATTGGATGTCATCCAGAATGATGGTTTATCACACATGGGATTAAAGGCCAGGTGAGGAGCTCACAGACTCTGGGTGCATGGTACATGGTGAGTTGCATCTCATTTCATGGCATGACATGTAGGATTCCATATAGAATTGACATGTTCTTGTTGGAATGTGATTATGAAATGTTAAGTGAATATTGCATGTGTACTTAGGTGGGGAGTAGCCCTTGTAAGAGGTATTCTCTACTGAGCGTGGCTCACCCTTTATGGGACAACCCTTTGTGTGTGGTTTACATCGCGGGACGACTAGACGAGATCAGATCAGAAGAAGGCCGACAATGAAGCATTGATAAATTATTTTGTAAAAAGTGCTTGGGACAAACTAGTTCTAGCAAGTATTTTGAATAAAAGAATTATAATTAAATCCGTTTGTATTATCGCTATATAGTTGTTTATGTAATAATGGTAAGAGGGTCATGATCGGACTCTGACAAACTGTATTTAAGTGTATGATTCTCATATTTTTAACTTAAATATGAATGAATGGGTCCCGGTGAAGGGACATATCGAGGTGGTGCCGAGTAACTCGGTGTCCACGAGTAAATGGTACCGGTCCGGTACCAAGACTTAGGTGCACAATGACCTAAGGTAGAAATTCCGCAGGTTGATGGCTAGTCAACGAGACCCCCGGGTTTTGGGGTGTCACATCTTGGTATCAAAGCATAGGTATACGGCTACCTAGGGCTTGATGGATATAGGTCTAGGTCACTAGATTCATCGAGTTCTGGTGTCATAGTTTGTACATCAAAACATAGGTATGTTATTAGCTAAGGATTGATGGGCATAGGTTTAGACCATTGCATTTGCTTGTTGTGTGAATTATATACATGGTAAAATGTATATAGGAAAAGAGGAACACTAGGGTTAGAGAACATAACCTTAGGGGTTTGGACAAGAACGAACGGGATGGTTTGAGATGTTGAGGTCTTTTAGTAGTTGGCACATGCACTACTATTTAGACAAGAAAATGAATCTCAATTTGCTATTTGACATGTGTAGATGGCAAGTCGAGGAAGAGGACGTAGAGGCGGTAGACAGGGCAACAACCAACCATCACCGGTCTTTGATCAACAAGCTTTCATGGAGTCTATTAGTGCTACGACTGCTACCATTGTGCAGGTGAGCATTGTGGCTACCACCATTGCACATGCTAGTGCAAATGTGGGCCAAGGAGGGCCGAATAACCTCTAGAGGTTTAAGGCACATCATCCTCTAACCTTCAAGGGAGGAGGGGAATCGATGGAAGCCGATCATTGGTTCTAGCAAGTTGACAATATTTTAGAGGCTATGGAGATCACCTCCGATGCCACGAGAATAAGGCTAGCTGCATTCCAGTTAGAGGGTGAATCCTAAGTATGGTGGGATTGGGTCAAAGTCTCAAGGAACTTTGAGGCAATGACATGGGAAGAATTCTGTGAGCCCTTCAAAAGGAAATATTTCCCGGCATTTGCATGACATGCAAAAGCTCGGGAGTTCCTAGAGTTGAAACAAGGAACAATGACAGTACTCGAATACGTGGATAAGTTCATTGAATTAACACGTTTCGCTGATGATTATGTTGCCACGGACATGGCCAAGGTGAGGAAATTTGAGGATGGTTTGAAATTATCCATCCGGGGTAAAATTGTGGGACTCCTCCTACAAGATATGAACTCAATGGTCAGGACAACCATGGCCATAGAGAGGGAAGTGGATGACGCACGGAACATTCGGGATGCGGAGTGTTAAGAGGAAGGAGAGTAAACTCTCTTCTTCTAGCTCGATAAAGAAGTAGAGGACTTCTACTCTGTGAGGGTTTCAGAGACAAGGCCACGCTATTAGGGCCAAGGCTAGGATCAGTCATCCCAAGATGGGAGGCACTTTAGGATTCCTTGCAAGCCAGGGCAGAGAGTGTGTTTCCAGTGCCACCAACCTGGACACTTGAGACAAGATTACCCTCAAAGGCAAGGATCCCAAAGTTATGGGACACCACAGCCCGCCACGCTGGGATATGCACGTATCGCGGGTTTGTTCTTCCACCCGCCATAGGCTGGTAAGATCGCCCAGGTGTCGCAGAGGTGCCTATCAAGCTGTATGGGCCACATGGGCCAGCAGCATATCAAGGTCGAGGACAAGGCCCACAGTCGACTTTGACCCGTGGTGCGTCATCATTACACTCGCATCGAGCTCCCAGATCGGGCCGGTCATACAAGCAGACGCTTCTACTCTTTTTGCTTATGGGCAAGAGTATTGTTTGATTCCCGTGCATCTCATTCATTCGCTGTCAGATCATGTGTGAAATATTTGGGCTCAGAGGTTGAAACCTTGGAAAAGCCGTTGTATGTGAATTCCCCCCTGGGAACTAGGGTGAGTGTTGAACAGATATGTCGAGATTGTGAGCTAGAGATCTTAGGGATTCTACTCACTGTGGACCTGAGAGTCATGAACATGTCGGAGTTTGATGTCATCCTTGATGGACTGCTGACAGACATCGAGTCATCATCGACAGATCGTAGGAGGTTTATGGTCTACACATTGGATGGTAATTGTGTTACGTTTCAGCGGGATAAGCATGATGCTTTGCCTCGAGCCGTGTACGAATCTA
This sequence comes from Tetrastigma voinierianum, assembly GCA_016808115.1. Classification (NCBI taxonomy): domain Eukaryota; kingdom Viridiplantae; phylum Streptophyta; class Magnoliopsida; order Vitales; family Vitaceae; genus Tetrastigma; species Tetrastigma voinierianum. The sequence continues at coordinate 201,442 of JAEQBH010003439.1, forward strand.
AGTGGCACGGGCAATTGGCAGGGTGGCTAGCAAGCCTTACCTTGGAAGACGAGGTGAGACAGGATTTGGATCTACATCGGATGATTTGTGAGTGCGAGCATGTTTTTTCATATGAAATGTCGGGATTATCTTCGTATAGGGATGTAGACTTTGTTATTGAGCTACACCGTGGTATGTTGCCTATTTCTATGACTCCACATAGAATGACGCCTACTGATTTGCAAGAGCTCAAGGTCCAATATAGGAATTATTGGACCGAGGTTTCATTCGACCAAGCACTTCACCTTGGGGCGCTCTGGTTCTATTGGCCAAGAAGAGGGACAAGACTCTTCGACTATGTATAGATTACCCGACAGTTGAATAGGGCTACTATCAAGAATAGGTACCCTTTGCCGCGAATTGATGATTTGTTTGATCACCGAGAGGCACGAAGCCCACTTAAGATGTGACCCTCCATGTACTCACTTACCATCAATTAAGAGTTAAGGAGGCAGATATACCTAAGACGACGTTTAGAACGCGATATGGGCATTTCAAGTTCACATATAGTGATGCCGTCCAGATTAATGCAATGCTCCAATGGCATTCATGGATCTTACGATAGCGTTCCAAACTCTACCTAGATCTGGGCTTGTTGTTTTGCGGATGACACTCTGATTTGCATCTAAGTCCGAGGAGGATCAATAGGTCACTGAGGGTTGTTCTCAAGACTTTGAGAGAGCATCGATTGATGCCAAATTCACTAAGTGCGAGTTTTATCTTATTGAGGTGTGAGACAGTTTAGGCATGTGGTATCGAATTTTTAGTGGGCATTCGTGGACCCAGAGTATATGTCGAGGTAGTTATGAGTTAGGAGAGACCAAAGTCGCCTTCGAGATACCGCAGCTGGGATGGTAGGGCATTACAAGAGGTTCATTTAGACTCTCCTAAGCATTCACGCCATGACGAGGTTAACCCGAAAGGAGGTCAAGTTTGAGTGGAATGACTTATGTGAGAGGGCATTCCAGGAATTAAGAAGGAGGCTTACTTTAGCTCTTGTTCTGATAGTCCCAAAGAGGGGACAGAGGCACACAGTGTATTGTGATGCCTCCAAGGACGGGCTGGGATGTGTTTTGATGCAGTCCGAGAGGGCGGTGGCTTATGGTTCTTAACAGTTGAAGAACCACGAGCAGAGTTACCCTACACATGACATGGAGTTGGCAGCCATTATCTTTGCCTTAAAGGCTTGGCGCCACTATTTATACGGTGAGTAGTTCGAGGTGTTTTCAGAGAACAAAAGTCTAAAGTACATTTTTACACAACTGGACCTCAACATGAGGCAACGTGGGTGGATGGAGTACCTAGAGGGTTATGATTTCACTTTACATTACCATCTTGGTAAGGCAAATGTGGGGGCTGATGCACTCAGCTGGAAGTCATGGTGAGTGTTGGCTAGTATAGCTTCCCGGGAATGGCACATGCTCGAGACTATGGGAAAGTTCAGACTGCAGTACAGTGATCAAGCTCAGGGTACGTTGGGGAGTTTAGTGACTATGCATTCCCTACTAGGCAGAGTGATTGAGTTACAAGGATAGGACGCAAAGATACTATCCATCAGGGACCAGGTACGGTTAGGTACGGGTGATGAAGGTTGGACCATGCACTCAAATGGTAGTCTTCAGTATAAGGGGTGGGTTGTGATTTCCCAGTCAAAAGTTCTAAGAGAGGTTATCCTCAGGGAGTTCCATTGCTCTCGTTTTACTATGCATTCAGGTGGCACGAAGATGTATCATGATCTACATCTCTAGTATTATTGGAGTGGAATGAAGAAACACGTAGGAGACTTTGTTCGATCATGTCTCACGTGTCAGCAGGTAAAGGTTGAGCACCAGAGGTCAACAGGATTACTCCAACCATTGGAGGTAGCTGAGTGGAAGTGGGAGTACATCAGGATGGATTTTGTGACTCACTTTCCACGGACATCATGAGCATGACGCGGTGTGGGTAATAGTGGACCAGCTCACTAAGTTGGCACACTTTTTGGCTGTGCGGATGACCTTCACTCTGGAGGATTTCTGTAGGTTATATGTGATTAGTGCTCAAAAAGTGCTGTTTTGAACCCTGTTTATTTAAGGTTTTGAGCACTTTTTGTGTACTAATCAGCGTAATTAACCCGGACAATATTAAGGTCCCCGCTATTCTACCGGGACGCATTTTGTGGCTAAATTTGCGCTTTTGCAAGCTATTTATACCAAAAATTGCTGAGTCGATCCAAGCACGAAGAATTCGACCCAGTCAAAGAGATTGTAGATCGCAGACCGGCGAAAGAAAAAGCGTAAAATACAAGAAAATTGGAGCACTCGCAATTTTATTGTGGTTGTGAAAATTTCACAACTCTACGTAATTTTGCAGTTATGAATTTTTGCACCTCGCAAATTTTCACTGCTAAATTTCGCAAAGACTCGCGACTTCGCACTCAGAATTTCGCAGTTGCGAATTGCTTCCTACCAACGCTTTTCACTATTCACCATTTTTCCACTGTTCATCCCGCCCTATTGAATTCTCGCCGCCCCATGAACGGCTTTTTGCTCCTCTTCTTGATTTCTTCCCCATTTTGTCCTTGCAATGCTTAATGCTTTTGTTGATTTTGGTAATTTTGCTTGTCTTGGTGGCTATATAAGCCAATTGTACACGTCAGAACAAGGGGGACTTTTCTATGAATAACCTTGGGGCCACAGTGCGGCTCCAGCTTTTTCCGCTTCTTTCTCCCATTTTCTCTCATTTCTTCCACTTTCTACTAAGCAAACACCCCGAGGATGACAACTCAAGGATGGTTGGCTAAACCTCCATCCTTGAAGAGAGGGCTACTGGTACCGATTTGAGGTAAAATGATTGTTCTCCAGATTTAATGCAAGCATTTGCGGGTATTTATGTCTCTCGCTTCTCATAATAGGGCGAAATCTCTTAAATATACTCGATTATCCTCAGATTTGGCAAGTTGGGTTTAGTGGATGCTTATTGCTGATCCACCGATATCCAGCTTAGTTGCCCTCATTAGTTACGTAGGTAGGCTTAGAGGCGTGTTTTCACTGTCTGGGAGCATTTATGCTCATTAAATGCCATTTTCCAAAAGGGAAAATTATAGAGTTTAGTTTTTAAAGCTAAATGAAGATCCGATTCGGGAAATGACTATAGGTCATCCTCCCCAACGCGAGGAAAAGGACCTCGAGAACTTTCTCATTTCTACCGTATTTTACCCTCAAAACCCAAAGAGCCTCAATTCTTCAAGGAGTTATTGTTTTCATTTTATTTCGTTTTATTTTCAGTTCTTAAACATTCACCTCCACTATTTTTACAAAACCCTAAATCCAAAGTGAAATTCACCATTTTGAATCACTGCAAATCATTTTCAGACGAAGAAAAACTCATCCCCTCGAGTTCGATTTAGAACCATTATACCGCAATAGCTTGCTACTTGTCAAAGTAGGAGGAATTTAGATATAAATATTGTTGATTCCGAACACTAACGTGGCATGAATCAATATGCAATGAGATTGTTCTACATACGGAGTTCCAATATTCCATAGTATCTGACGGATCCCAGGTTTACGACTCATTTTTCGGGAGAGTTTTAACGGAGCCACGGGGACAGTTTGATGATGAACACGACCATCCCTGCACGATGGTCACCAAAGAGGACCATCCAAACGTTAGAGGACATGCTACGGGCATGTGTCCTAGATCTTAAGGGTAGTTGGAAGAGCATTTACCCTTGGTGGAATTCGCCTACAACTATAGTTATCAGGCGAGCATACAGATGGCACCCTGTGAGGCATTGTATGAGAAACTAGGTCGATCTCCGATTTGTTGGACAGAGGTGGGAGAGAGAACCACCATGGGTTCGGAGTTGGTTAGAGACACCTTTGGGAAGGTGGATTTGATGCATAAGTGTCTTCTCACGCCCAAAGTTCGACAAAAGAGCCACACCATTGCATCATAGCGGCCTCTCTAGGGCTGAGGTGGGTGATCATGTTCCTCAAGGTGATGCCTAAGAGCCGAGTGGGTTAGGTTCGAGATTAAAGCCGGAAAGTTTATCGCTGAGGTATATTGGGCCCTTCGAGGTACTCAAGAGGGTAGGCACAGTTGCATACCGGTTGGCTTTACTGCCAAGTTTATCGAGTGTACATTCGGTATTCCATGTCTCCATGCTCCGAAAGTACACCCTAGATTCGACTCATGTGGTGGATTGGGGAGAGCTTATAGTTGATGCAGATGGAACCTTTGAGGAAGGACCTGTGCATATTATGGATAGTCGGGATCAGGTTTTGCGAAGCAAGACTGTGAGGCTAGTGAAGGTGTCAGGACAAAGACAGGAATGTACAGGCAACACTGAACTTGCCACCATGCCAAGCTAACTATCCCTTATTGTTTAAGGAAGAAGGTATGTTTTAGTCATTAATGTTAAATGACTTTTGCATATGCATGAGATTGTGTGTGCTTTGTGTGGGAACTTCGGGACGAAATTATTTTAAGGGGGAGAGAATGTAAATATGAGAAAAATCGAATTTTCTGAAAAGGGAAAAACAGTAAATTGTCAGAATAGAAAACTTGGAAATTTTCTAGATCTCGGATGACAAAATGGACCTAATCATTGGGTTCATCTCATGAAAGCTAGTTACGCAAACGACTTTGTCGACCAGACACGGATTTTCACTTTTTTCAAGTAATCAAAGGTCCAAAGTGACTCCCCGTACAAAGTCGGTGATGAAAATCTCGAAGTCGAGAAATGACTCGAAAGCTAAGTTTACGGATATGACGGAACTTCTGAACTCGAGACGGAATAAATCTCTTCGGGTGAGAATAGGACCTAAACGAGGGTGGACACATGGTGCGACGTGGGCCACACATCCAACTTAAACTTAAGTTGGGATAAAAGAGGAATTAGAGAAAAAAAAAGAGCCCATTTTCCGGTTTTGATCGCGAGAAAGTGATAAGAGAGAAGAGGAGAGCCAAGGCTTCCTCCCAAGATCTACAGACTTCTGTTGGTCGGTTTTTGTCGGGCTAAGAATGAAAGTTCATCGCATTAACGAGGGGTATGCGTGGATACCTGGAAAGAGGGATTTCTCCAAAGATCCAAGCACAAGATTTCCCTGAAATCGGTTGCTAGGTTTAGGAGGCTTCCTACCTCTATATCACGCTGCTAGAGGTAAGAGATTCTTCCTACCTTGACTTACTTACCGGGAAAATAGGGTTTTTCAATTAAGGGCTTGTTTGGCGAAGAAAAAAAAATGGGGTTTTCAGGTTTTGTTCGATGTTTCTTCGCCTAGGTGAAGTGCAACCTTCCACTAAGATCGGGTGCTACGCTGTGCGAAGGGAAGCGTTCACCTAGTGTCATTAGCCTAGGTGTGGGGCATTTCGCTCAGTGAAGTCGGGGACAGTGAAGGTGGATCTTCTGGTCCACCTAGGTGAGGCGTTACTTCCTAAGCGAACCACTGCCTAGGCGGAGGTAGGCTACGCCTAGGCGAGCCTGCGACTGTCCGAGGCCTGTGTTTGTGGCTTGTTTGTGTCGTCTCACGGCTCGCCAGGATTGTCAGGTTGCTTACGCTATCAGGTGACGGTTTGAGTGTACACATTTGACTAAGAGTGACATGTTTGGATGTCAATGTGTATGCTCTAATATGTTGACATGTGATGAGTTTATGTGTGCAAATGGCCATGACATGTACTTGACAATGTCGTGACCTGTTTGGGTGTCAATATGAGTACTCCAACATATTGAAGCGTGGTGAATTATTGTGTGCAATGGCCATTACATGACTTGCTTGTGTCATTACTTGATCATAGAATGACACGATGAATGTGAATGTTGATCTATGCTTGCATGATCTATTAACATGAATGTAATAATGTATGGAAGTCTTGGCGTGTGTGATGTGGATCATTCATGACACCGATAAGTGGTGTAGATTGTGTGTCCATGCAGCATTCATTATGCATGTGACATGATACAACATGCAATGGCATATTGCATTGCATATGCACAGGAACATCACATTAAATGGGTGTGAGTGCATTGTTGGTAAATCGACACTTCGTTTGGTGTTTGATTGGGTGAGCTCGGTAAATGGGACAACGTTTAACAGAGTCTCATGGTTGAATAAAATGTTAAAGAAAATGTGTGCTGGGTATTAGCAAGAAGGGATAGATCCTCCCTCGGGTGAAAAACTCGTCAATTATGGTCAGACATAGTCCCCAGCAGTGATAAAAGGCCGTAAAAGTGTCTAAATTTGCGGAGCCTACGGTGTGACACCAAAAATCCGCTACCCACAAAAAGGTGCATGGTTTTGAATATAAAATGATCATTGTGATGTATCATCCAAAAAGCTTTTGGTTTATAAACAAATGAAATTTGTTTTGGAAATGATCATTGATGTCATCCAGAATGATGGTTTATCACACATGGGCTTAGGTGTTGTGTGAGAGAGCCGGTAAGGACTCTGGTGCATGATACATGGTGAGTCGCATCTCATTTCATGGCATGGCATTTGGGATTCAATATAGAATTGGCATATTCTTGTTGGAATGTGATTGTGAAATGTTGAGTGAACATTGCATGTGCACTTAGGTGAGGAGTACCCTTTGTAGGAGGTATTCTCTACTGGGTATGACTCACCTTTTATGGGATAACTCTTCAAAATGCGTGGTCAATCAGGATTCGGGCCTCAGACGAGTCGTGATTGTGGAAGAAGGCCTATGTGGCTCCTTGATAAATCTTTTTGTAAAAAGTGTTTGGGACAAACTAGTTCTAGCAAGTATTTTGTATAAAAGAATTGTAATTAAATTATTTTGGACTATCGCCATATAGTCAGGTATATAATAATGGTAAGAGGGTCGTGATCGGACTCTTACGGACTGTATTTATGTGTATGATTCTCATATTTTAAACTTAAATATGAATGAATGGGTCCCGATGAAGGGACGTATCGAGGTGGTGTCGAGTAACTCGATGTCCACGAGTAAATGGTACCGACTTAGGTGCACTATGACCTAAGGTAGAAATTCACCGGGTTGACTGCCAGCAATGGGACCCCGGGTTTTCAAACATCACACCGCGCACGCAAATCAAACAATCAAAAGTCAAGCACACTCTACCATGAATTTCGCTAATCGTTGTTTCAACTTTTCTTCAATTTCCATATTTTTCTACCATCATATTTAGCCATTCTTTCGGAAATATTTCTACAATCTTCATTAATTTTTTTTTGGTATTTTCTAAACAACCCCCACTCGACAATACTAAAAGGTAAATCATGTGCAATAATCAATTCAAACAATATTTCCCGATTCATCTTAGGATCAAATTTTCTCTTCTTCAACTTCCCTTTGCTATCAATTAACATATCTCATACATCATGAAATCTAGGTATTCAGACATCTAGAATATGATGTGATAGATGAGAAGTTCCTAATTTATTTGGTGTATACATTTTTTTCCACAAGCCTTACATTTGTATTTTTCTTTGTCATCTTTATCCACCCCAATTTGCACAAAAAAAAAAAAAAAAAAATCCACACTTTGGAAGTTAAAGCTTTGGCCTTTTTGGTTTTTGGTTCAACAATCTCATTAACATGTGTGTTACTCACAAAATCATAATTTTGTGACATTTGTTGATCATCCTCAACATCACAATTAATACGTGTAGTATTTGATCCCTTTCCAATATTAGAGGAAGTCATATTGTTACAGCACATAAATTACCAAAAAAAAAATAAATAATGGAAATCCTAATTTGTAAGTCATAACCACATTAAACATGTAACACCCCAAAAATACCCTAAAATTTTATAATAAAAATTATTATAAATTCCGGGTATATAATTCGAGCCAATCAGGGTATTTTTCAAAATTTTTTATATATATTAGATGATTGTTGATCCAAATGAACCCAAGTGAAAAAGAGAAAATATAGAAATTGTAAAATGGGGGCCCAAAGGTCAATTAGCAAATAAGTTTATATGTCTAAGTGATATTAGAGAAATAAATGAGTAAAAGGAAAAATCGAGGAAAATGACATGTGGCATGGTGAGCAGGGAGGAAGCCCCTTTTTAAAAAAAAAAATACGATTAAGAGGATCCATAAGAAAAAGAAAATAGAGAAAAGGGAAAGTTAGAGAGAGAGGCTCCACCCTCTAGATTTTCCCGACGCATCTGACTGATGTGTCTCCGTACACCCAAGTGGAAGTCCAGTGACAAGAGCTACAAGCAGAGACCTGAATCGGACCCCTTCGACAAACCCAAGGAGGTAGGTCTTCCCTACTTGGGTCTTCTTCTACCCAAGGATTGTCAAGTAGTTATCCGGCCTTAGGAAAAAGTTTGGTTGCATTTAAACCATGGGAAGCTGCCACATTGTGGTAGTGCGCAGTCCAGCTGAACCCAGAGCTGATTTTTGGGTATGAAGTGAAGGGGATTTGGTAGTGTGTTCTTCTAGTAAATTGTAGCCACATCAATTTACTTGATGTTAGGCTTTTGAATTTCTTAATTAGGACTTCTGTAGACCAAGTTATGGTCTTTTTACTCCGAACGTCAAATGGGCCGCTGGTCGCCAAACCGAGGTCGCCAAACGAAGGTCGCCAACCAGGTCGCCAAACGTTGGTCACAAACGTTGTCACAAACGTTGGTCGCCAAACGTTGTCGCCAAACGTTGGTCGCCAAACAAAGGTCGCCAAACAAAGGGTCACAAAACGCTGGTCGCCAACAGTGGTCGCCCAACAAAGGGTCGCCCAACGCTGCTTGTCAAACGCTGTTCGCCGTCAGCCGCCATTGTGTTGACTACGCATGACCCCTCCAACTCGAAGGTCATATTCCTTCGCTTGAACTCCGACAAGTGTTCTTGACCTATGGAAAGCCCATGGAGTCAAGAATATATTCATATGCCTGAGGAGGATGTTAGATGTCAGGACCGAGGTGTTTGACTCGAGCTCACTTCAGTGCAGCCTCACATCTGTGCCGACCACAGTTGACTACACATGACCTCCAACTTCTAAGGTCATATCTCCTTCGCTTGAACTCCGATTGGGGTGTTCTGACTCTATGGAAAGCCCATTGAGTCAAGAATAAATTAATATTCCCGAGAGTATAGAAGATGTTTGATCGAGGTGGTAGACGAGCTCGGCCCAGCCTGGTCTCGCCACGGGCTCAGATTTGATCAGGTATGACCTCCAACTTCGGAAGGTCCTAACTCCTACGTCCGAACTCCGATTCGAGTGTTCTTGCACTCTATGGAAAGCCCATTGAGTCAAGAATCCATCTATACATAGAATGCTTAAATTGGAACTCATATTAAACTCCGAAAATCAATCCTAACTAAAACTACTAGTACGCATGAATAATATTATTCTTTAATGGTTTTGGAATAGGGACTGAAGAGGAGGAAAAGACAAACTGTGATTGAGATTCCAAGGATTGGAATCAAAGTGCAAATATTTTTGGTTTGTTCTACCAACTCCTATTCCTCGTTTTCCAAGTTTTTGCATGTTTGTTCTAGTGCCATATTGAATTGATTTAATTGATTTGAAAAAGTGATTGTGAAATGTTTCATATAAAATTGCATGATTATTTTGAAATAAATCGTTTTTATACAAGCCGCATATATTGTACTATATTTTACTATAAAGGATTTGAACGCCTTAATAGAATGTTAACCGCTTATTTTGCATTAAGGCGATAGATTGGTATACTCAATAGTAGGTCAAATAAAGAAGATCGCGAACTATTGATGTGTCACTCCGATCAGCAAAATTTCATGATCGTAGACGGGTAGTGTTCACTATTTGATTGTTTATAACTACCGCTGTTCTGCAGGGACCGCATCAGGTTATAAAACCATTTGATACCCGCCGCAGCTCCGCAGGACCGTGCAAGTGACTCGATATCCCTCGTATATCGGGCATAGGTTAAATTCAAGGGCATAACTGAATTGATCAAGTATAATCGAAGTGATTGACAGAACCGAATTGATTGGCATAATCAATTTACTTTCATAATCGACCGATTTTCGTAATTGAATCGAATGTCTAATTAAATTGAATTTGTGAGCAAAATTTGAATTGGATTTGAGATCAGAAATATTGATTGGTGAAAACGATTACGGGATGATCAATGAACTATATCAGATATATATAACAAAGTATATAATGTATTTATATCGATCATCCAAATGATTGAAAGTTCAATCATTAAATCGCATGAATCGACGGTCGAACTGAGGAATGGATTTGTATAGAACCACTAAGCATGAAAATGCTTAGCCGTATTGTTTCACTAACGCGCGTGCAATACCGGCACAGATAAGCTGATCGAATAGCGGACTCCAAGATCGAGGAGCACGAGTCATAAAGAAAGAAATCTCGAGTATGTTCGACATGTGCACTCATTTCATGTGTTCTTTTGGATATGGATATTTTGTATAAACAATTTAAATACCGAACATCTATTTTGTAAATCATTTTGAAAAGGCTTGATGCCTACATTGTAAATGGATTTTGTTAACAAATGTTTACGGGCTTGCCCAATTTGTAATCGCTTCTGCAAAGATATGATTTTGAGTGATTTTAGTGGCATCCCCGACTGTTCGATCCTCGCCACGGTCGGGTCGGTAAGGGCCACAATTTTATCGTATCGAGCCTGTAAGCTAGCGTTTCTACAAAATGATTTTTCAAATTGTTTGAAATGATTTTTGAAATTGTGTTTAACATGCATTTCATTTGCATTTAAAGGATGACATGACTGACGCTGGATCTTGCTGGTCTTTTAATAGGATAGGCATGGGACGATTCGGCTTCCTTAGGGTCGAGACGATCAGGACTCGCCAACAACCCTGCGAAGGAAGGGCAAGCATCCTATGCCCACCAATGAATGAACTGTATCATGATGCGAGGTACTTTGGGTATCCTCCAACAACTAGTTCAGGCATTGCAAAGAGCCGGGCAACCAACTGCGCTGTCTAAAGTTTATCGCCCATCGAGAGAATGGCAAGGTACCGACCGAGATTTTAAGGAAAGAAGAGGATGAGCCTTCTATGGCAGTAAATTGGCTCGAGAGAACTGAAATAATGTCATGGGTAAACGCATTGCACAACCTAAGAGAAGTTGGAATGTGCGACCTCATTACTACAGATGAGGCGACGCGGTGGGTTTCCGTGGACTGTGACTCGGCACCATCGAGAGAGTGACATGGGAGTTCTTCTCTCGATGAGCTCAAGAAACATTACGTGGGTCGCATTTATCTCGAACAACATGAGACGAGTTTCATAATTCAAGCAAAGACAGATGAGTGTGATCAATATCAAAGAGAATTCACATTCCGCTGGAGCAAGCGCCCCGATACTGGTGGAGTGAGCAAGAAAAGTGCCGTGTGCTCAAGATGGCCTTAATGACCATATTCTCAGCCCATGTCACAAGATTTTGCCATGAGGATTTCTCCAAAATTGTGACATGTGCATTGAATGTGGAAAGAGAAAGAAAGAGGAAAAAGAGAAAGGATAAAAGATGTGGAAAGAAAAATCCATGTCGGCCCAAATTTCAAGAACAACAAAGAAGGAAGAAATTAAGGGGACCACAGGTTCCAATCAGCCCATAGCTAATGTGCTACCCAGAGGAATACCACTCTACCAAAGACCATCAGCCATGCAGTACACCAGAGGTCCTTCTAGAGGACGTGATTGCTCCCATTGCCCCATTGTGGAGAAATCATGTATGAGAATGTCGAGACTTACTGTGTGCTTGTTTGATTTGTGGATCCAAAGAGCATGTGAGCAAGAGATCGGGTTCCCAGCCTCGCTCATTTGGCGTAACTACGCATCGGGGTACAAATTTAAGTGTTACAAAAGGCAACAAGAGTGTTGCATCACCAGTGTTCCAAGACAAGGATACAAACTTTGGGTAGGCAAGATGGTCATGCTCCAAATAGAGCATATGCAATGAGGAAGATACCGACGCTCCGCATGCGATAGTCGGTAATTTTACTATCTTTGGATAATCGTTTATGCATGCATTGATAGATCCGTGATCGACTCATTCATACATGTACCGATGCTCCAACTAGGGGTAAATTGCCGAGAAGTGAAACCGAAAGTATGACATCTTGGTGACGAACCCGCTCGCCATAGTGTTATTATTGCGGAATGTAGTCTATAGAGATTGGTCCCATCAAAATACGAGAGTATGAATTTCCGGGAGATTTGATCGAGTTATCCTTCAGTGGAGTTTGATGTGATATCGGGATGGACTGGTTGTCCCGACATCGCTACAATAGTCGATTGTGGTAGAATGAAAAGAGTAACCTTTAAAGACACCGAACGAAGATGAAGTAACCTTCATCTGAGAGGTCAAATCATCTATCTAATGTGATATCCGCCACCGCTGTAACAATGGTACGGAAAGGATGTGAAGCCTACTTCTTGCTTATGTGATTGATATGGCGAAGGCAAGGCCTAGTATCCGATATCCCTACGGTTAGCGACTTTCCTGGGATGTGCTTCGAAAAGAGTTACCGTGATTGCCCCCACACGTGGAGATCGAAGCCATATCGATGTCGCACTGTGTGCCACACCTGATCCATTACACCGTTACTGCACGGCTCCACTCAGAGCTAAAGGAGTTGAAATTTCGCTTGCAAGAACTACTAGAAAAAGGTTTATTAGACCAAGTGTATCACCATGGGGAGCCTGTTGTTAAAAAGAAAGATGGTAACACTTCACATGATTGACATGCATACAATCGAACAAGTTAACAAGAAGAATAAGTATCCGTTACCCAGGATTGATGATTTGTTAGACCAATTGAAAGGTACAAGTATCTTTTCAAAGATTGACTTACATTCGGGTGTACCATCATTGAGAACAAAAGATGTCGGCGTGCATAAGACGCTTTTAGACGCGATATGGACATTATGAGTTCCTCAGAATGCCGTTTGATTGACAAATGCCCAGCCGGGCGTTCATGGACCTAATGAATCGTGGTTTTCCGACCGTATGGACTGGCCTTTGTCGTAGTGTTCATAGACGACATTCTTGTGTATTCAAAAGATCGGGATAGTCATGACACACACCTTAGAGTAGTGTTAGAGACTTCGAGAAAAGAGCAAATTCGCATGCAAAACCGAGGCGTGAGTTTTGGAAGAATGAAGTGTCCTTTCTTGGGCATATAGTATCAAAGAAGGAATCCGAGTAGATCCAAAGAAAATGTATGGTTGTTGAATGGAAGCCACCTAGAAATGTTATATGCGTAGTTTCCCGACTCAGCAGATACTACGTAAGATTCATATAGCTTTATGACTCGCAAACTTCGATGACGAGATTGCTCCGTAAAAATGTAAAGTATGAATGGAGTGAAAAATGTCAAAGAAGTTTCAATAAGTTGAAAGCATTCTTAACCGAGGCTCTGGTTCTTACTCAACCGATCGGCGGTAGAGAATATGTGATTTTTAGTGATGCGTCGCTAAATGGACTTAAATGTGTCCTAATGCAAGAGGGTAAAGTGGTAGCCTATGCTTCAAGACAGTTGAAGCCGCATGAAAGGAACTACCCCACGCATGATTTGGAATTGACCTAATTGTATTTATACTAAAATTTGGAGACATTATTTGTATGGGAGAGAAGTGTTTCATCTACACCGATCATAAAGAATTTAAGTATTTGCCCTCACAGCGAGCTAACTGAGGCAATCTGAGACGGATGGAACTGATAAAAGATTATGACTGGCGGTAATTGATTATCACCGAAAGTGCCAATGTAGTGGCTTCGACGCTTGAGTAGAAAGTCACTCACGCAACGCTTCGAGTTGAATGCCCATTCGCCGCTATATGACGATGGTAATCGTAGTGGCAGAACCCGGAGCAGCGACCGAAGCTCATGGAATCAAGTGCTAGGAGGTACAAAGGAAAGAAGAGAAAAATTGCTGCCATAATAAATCAGATTAGAAATGGTATGAAAAACCGGAATGGCCAAAGTGAACGAAATGGAGTGTTGTATTATATGATCGGGTTTGTGTACCGACCGTAATGATTTAAGGAAATCCATACTTGAAGAGGCACCATAGTGGATCTTTGCTATCCATCCGGTAGCACAAAGATGCCATGTCGAGATTTAAAAATGTCATTACGGTGGTCGGGATCGAAGAGTGTAAGATGCGTGGTATGTTTGGTGTGTCAAAAGTAAAAGCCCGACATCAAGTTCCTTCGGGATTATTAGACCTATTAGAATACCGGAGTAAATGGGACCCGAATCACCATGGATTTTGTGGTTGGGTTACCATTGGCGGGGAAAACATGACTTCAGTTTGGGTCGTAGTAAGATCGATTAACTAAGTCATTCCTTCCTGCCGATGAACGGACTATTCATGACAAGCTAGCGAGCTGTATATCGAAATAGTTCGGTTATGTGAGATCTATATCGTGGCCCCCAGACCGAGATCAAGGGTTTACTTGAATTACGAGGAAAATTACAAAGGCCATGACACGCGGCGAATTCGATGCAGCGTTCCTACAAGCGGATGGACAATCGAGTGATCAGTGCGGAAGATATGTTGGGGTTGTCTTGATCGACCTTGAGGTAGTTGGGATCAACACATTGCTTTAGTTGAATTTGTACAACAACGAGTTTCAATCAGAAGTATTGGAATGGCGCCTTATGAGGGCTTTATATGGGAGAAAATGTAGAACACCATTGTGTTGAATGAATTGAGTGAAAAAGAAAGTGATTGGCCGACGTCTGAGAGACTGAAGAAAAAGTGAAAAATGATTAGAGAGAGATTGAAAGGTGGCGCGATAAAACCCGAAATATATCTTGAGCATGAAAAAGAAAAGATATTGATGTGGATGACGAGAGTTGTTTTAAAGAAGTATCGCCCGGAAGAAGGTGATGAGATTTGGGAAAAGATGAGTTGAATACAGATTTATTAGCCTAATAGTGATTGAGAAAGTGGGACCCGTTGGCATATAGATTGGCTTTACCTCAGGACTTGGGGAAAAGATCCATGATGTGTTTTCACGTGTCCATGCTACGGATCACCGTCCCGGACCAGTCACATGTAGTCTCTTCGAGACAATTGTTTGAGGCAGTTGACGATATGAAGAAAGAGCGATGATTTTGGCTCGTGAAGTGAAGGAATTACGAATAAGAAGATTCGTTAGTCGAAATTCTTTATTGGGCTCCTTAAGGCGGAAAGAAGCCACTTGGGAAAGTGAGGAAACGATGCGGCAGCAGTATCCGCAACTGTTTGACTAAGGTAATTTCAAGGACGAAATTTTATTAAGTGGGGGAGAGTTGTAACACCCCAAAAATACCCTAAAATTTTATAATAAAAATTATTATATATTTCGGGTATAATTGAGTCAACTTGGGTATTTTTCTGGAAATTTTTTTTATATATATTAGATGATTGTTGAATCCAGGAAATGAGCCGAGTGAAAAGAGAAAATATAGAATTGTAAAATGGGGCCCAAGGTCAATTGTAAATAAGTTTATATGTCTAAGTGATATTAGGAGAAATATAAATGAGTAAAAGGAAAAATCGAAATGACATGTGGCATGCTAGGAAAGGGAGGGAAGCTTCCTCCTTTTAAAAAATACGATTAAGAGTGATCCATAAGAAAAGAAAAAAAAAAGAAATAGAGAAAAGAGGAAGAAGTTAGAGAGAGAGGCTCACCCTCTACAGATTTTAGCCGATTGAACCATAGGTCTCGGCGAAGCTTGAAGTCCTTCCTAGTGACAAAGAGCTACAAGTAGAAGGCCAGGAGCGCAGGGCTTCCGACAAACTCCATGAGGTAGGTCTTCTCTACTTGGTCTTCTTCTACCCTAAAGTTGTTGGGTAGTTATCTGTATAGGGAAAGAAGTTTGGTTGCATTTTTAAACCATGGGAAGCTGCCACATTGTGGTAGTCTTGTGACTAATAGAACCTTAGAGCGATTTTTGGGTATGAAGTGAAGGGGTTTGTAATTGTGTCCTTCTAGTAAATTGTAGCCACATCAATTTTGCACTTGATGTTAAACTTTTTGAATTTCTTAATTCGGACTTACGTGGAGCGAGTTATAGTCTTTTTATACGAGCAGTCAAATGGGTCGGTGGTCGTCGAAGCCGAGGTCGTCAAGCGTTGATGATAAGCGGTGTGGGTAAGCGGTGGTGGAGTCAAGCGATTAATCGTCAACGTTATCGTCAAGCGGTGGTCTTCAAGCGGTGTTGTCAAGCGGTGTGGTCGTCAAGCGATGGTCGTCAAATGGTGAATTAGATCCAACGGTGTGCGTCAGCGGTGGTCGATCAAGCGGTGCTTTCGTCGAGCGGTGCTCAGTCGGTTCGGTCGGCTCGTCGAGATTGACTACGCATGACCTCCAACCAGTCATATCTCCTTCGTTTGAACTCGATTTGGGTGTTCTTGGACTCCTATAGGAAAGCCCATTGAGTCAGAATACATTCATATGCCTGAGGAGGATGTTAGATGTCAGACCGAGGTGTTTGATTGGCTCGTCCTTGGTGCGGCTCGTCAATTCAGGTCGACTCGTCCAAAGTTGACTACACATGACCTCCAACCGGAGGGTCATATCTCCTTCAATTTGAACTCGATTTAGGTGTTCTTGGACTCTATAAATCCCATTGAGTCAGAATAAATTAATATTCTGAGGAGTATAGAAGATGTTTGACCGGGTGGTGGAAGGCGAGCTCGTCGATTCGGGTCTGCTCGTCGAGTTCAGGATTTGTTGTGTATGACCTCCAGCCGGAAGGTCCTGGCTCCTCGATCGAACTCCGATTCGAGTGTTCTTGCACTCTATGGAAACCCATTAGTCAAGAAATCCATCTATACTTAAATTCTTAGAATTGGGCTCATATTAAACTCTGAAAATCAATCCTAACTAAAACTACTAGTACGCATGAATAATATTATTCTTTAATGGTTTTGGAATAGGGCGAAGAGGAGGAAAAGACAAGTTGTGATTGGTCAAGGATTGGAATCAAAGTGCAAAGATTTTTGGGTTTGTTCTACCGACTCTTATTCTCGTTTCAGTATTTGAAATGTTTGTTTTAAAAGCATATTGAATTGATTTAATTGATTTGAAAAAAGTGATTGTGAAATGTTTGCATATGAAAAATGCATGATTATTGAAAATAAACTGTTTATACAAACGTACATATTGTACTATATTTTGCTATAAAAGGATTTGAGACGCCCTTAATAGAATGTTAACAGTTTATTTTGCATTAAGGATAGATTAGTATACCAATAGGGTCAACGTCGCCCCGATGCTGCGAACTATTGATGTGTCACTCGATCGAAGCGGCCCGGCGGGGCAGTATCAGTAGTGTTCACTATTTGATTGTTTATAACCGATCAGCGACCGGAGGACCGTGCGTGTTATAAAACCATTTGATCTGCGGCCTGCTGACCCGGAGGACCGTGCGGTGACTCGATATCCTGTATATCGAAGACATAGGTTAAGTCGTTAAGGGCATGGCGAATTGATTAGCATAGCGAAGTGATTAGCCGAGAACCGGAATTGATTAGCATAAGCGAATTTACTTTCATAGCGGATTGATTTTGAAATTGAATTGAATGTCAGAATTAAATTGAATTTGTGAGCAAAATTTGAATTGATTTGAGATTGTGAAATATTGATTATGAAAACGTATTTATGGGATGATCAATGAACTATAATTTATTGTATATATATAACAAAGTATATATAATGTATTTATATTGATCCTTAAATGATTGAAAGTTAAAATTATTAAATTGCATGAATTGATTTAAATGGGCGAGGAATGGATTTGTATAGAACCACTAAGCATGAAAATGCTTAGCGTGTTGTTTACCAATGCGCGGAGTCAGGAGTGATAGATAGTGATCGATAGCGGACCCAAGATCGAGGAGCGTCGAGTCATAAAGAAAGAAATCTCGGAGTATGCTCCGACATGTGCACTCATTTCATGTGTTCTTTTTGATATGGATATTTTGTATAAACAATTTGAATATTGAACATCTATTTTGTAAATCATTTTGAAAAGGCTTGGATACTACGTTGTAAATGGATTTTGTTAAATGTAAATGTTTATGAGCTTACCCGATTTGTATCGCTTCTGCAGATATGATTTTGAGTGATTTTAGTGGCATCCCGGACTCGGTTCGGATCCGCCCAAGCGGGTCGGGTCGGGTAAGGGGCGTCACAAAACATATATAGATATGGATATATAACCTGAATTTTAGAACCACTAGCGCAATGATAGGTCAAATATCTCTCTTCTCCTTCTTCTCTCTCTATTTGCAATTTAGGATATGGGGATTTCAATTTTGCAAATTGAAATTTGTAGTCTCAGAAGAAAATATCTATAAAAATGAATATTTTGATAAAAATATTGATAAGTTAAAAATTATCTAAAATTTATGAAGATATTTAAAAAAATCTTCAAAAAATAATTCAATAAATAATAATGTACATGTCAAATTTTTTTTCAAGTGTAATTAAATTAAGTATGATTAAGGATAATCTTCAAATATTTTTTTATAAAAATTATCTTAAATTTATTTGATATATGCATATTTCTTTATTTTAAGAATTAAAAAAAAAAGCAGTTATGTTAAAAATATATTTTTCATTTCATTTTTAAATAAAAATAAAGTACAAATATTCCAAATAAAATATTTTATTGATATTTAATTTTTAAAATTTATTAGTTATTGAACATATTTAATATTTTGTTATTTTATTGAAAAATAGATTATGAAAGAATGTAAACAATACTTTCTATTTTCTTCTTTCCTAATATGATTACATCTTTTCTTTTCTATATAATTACATCTTTTTCTATTTGATTATTAATTTTTACAATATTAATAATATAAAAATTTAATTATATTGGAATAAAATCAATTTTATAATAATAAAATATTCTATTTGTTTTGAAAATCCATCTTTATAGAAAGATATAATCATATTAGGAAAGAAATAGATGTATACTTTTTATTATTTATTTTAAAGCACTGCAATTTTTGTTTTTGTTTTTCTCTTTTTTGTTTTTGTTTTAGGATAAAAACAAACTATTTGTGTCTTGCTAGTTTCATATCAATTTTAAATTTCAATTTTTTAAATCATATCTTTACTTTTAAAATAAAATATGATTAAATAAAATTTAAAGGATAAATACAAAAAAAAAAAAAAAATAGAAATTGTAGATATTTAAAATATGATTAATAAGATAAATGAAATACATTCAATATATTAAAGCGCAATTTATTTATTTGACATGCATTTCCATAAGATTTTTAAAATATTCGTATAATATAAATTATATTAAAAATATACATTTAAAAATTAAAAAGTTAAAATAATTAAAACAATAAAGTTTAATATAATAATTATTGTTAAAACCCTATACTATAAAATATTTTACTCCATATTAAGAATCCAAATATCAAATTTTATATAAATAAATCATTGAAAAATCTGTCTTAAGTAGATTCACCCAAAAAAAATTAAATAAAGATTTCGGGTTAATCGGTTCATCGAGCCAACCAGACTAAAAACCACATGGGCCCACGAGTCAAGCGGTCGGGCTTGGTTTGGCGGGTTTATTCGAGGCCAGTAGAATTTTGTTCTCAACCCTTTAAAAATAGGGCCAGTGAATGGCCAAGTACGATTCAACCTATATTATTAGCTCTAATTGAAAATTTAAACTTTAAGATGTTTCTATTCCTCATAAATAAAATCCCCTTGCCAGGTCCTAAATAGTGAAATAGAATTATACTTTCTTGATTACATTTATCATATATCAATTAGAGCGGTGGATTTCAACTTCCCTTTCCCCACATTTTTTCAGCAATAAGAAGAAGCCTAAAACATACCAAAACAAGCTAAAAGTTGAATGGAAAATGAACCTCTGGCTCCCTAGTGGAAAACTCCCAACATATTATAATTTAATTTTAATTCATTTCCCCATTTTCACAAATACATACAGCATGATCCGAGGAAATGAAAATCGTCAATATTTTTTTTTCATATTTCTTCAATAACTAGGCCGACCATCATTCTCACCTCACAGGCGATCTCCACCATCTCTTATTGGCAAGGTAGATCCCAGGCGTGGATGATCAGCGTGTAATCACCATATCAAAACAACATATTAAATCAAGAAGGTCCACAATTCAAAATTTTAGAACTGAAAGGATGTAGAGGAGGAGAAAAATGGAGAGAAGATGAGCACGCTCTAAACCTCGTTGCGGCATTAACCCAAAGTACTTTAGGCATTATTTTTATTTCTAACTTATAGTAATCTTTTTTAAAATAACCAAAATTCCTCTCCTCTACTTTGTAAACCTTTTCAGTTTTCTTTAAATTCTAAAATGCCGAAAAAGTGACTTGGTATTTACGTTCACACCTGTGATAAAGACTGATGAAATTTATAAAAGAAAAACCTTTTTTGAAGAAATGATGCTTGTATTGTGAAGATCAGAAAGCATCAAAGACAACATAAAATCTGGTATTATGGGCTCCCAGACATGAGGATCTTTTTTACTCATAATATTAAATTTGCGTTTTCCACTAAAATAACTTTATTCTACAAAGATAATTTTTAAATGATTAAACAATTTTTTTAATAAATATTTTGGGGTTATCCATCATATCTAGCTCAATGGTTTAGCGTTCGATATTTAAATAGGCAAGAATATTTAAAAGGGAGGAGTCCCGATTTGAGTCGCAATATTAACAACTTACTACAATGTAACTAAAAGTGTTTACCTAAACAAAAAACCATTTTGGGTGTTTTGGAAGCACTCAATCTTTTATAATAAATATGCCTAGACTATCAAATCGATACTAAGGAGAGTATATTGGATTATGACTTTTAATGACATTTATAGACATTTTTTTAGATGATGACTTTTATAGAGTTAGATTTTTGCAGCAGACTTTTATATATTTTTGTAGGTTTGTAATGTATAAATGACTTTTATATAACTTTATTTTAAAGACTTTTATAGACTTTGACATAATTTTGTTGATAGATTTTATAGAATTTATGTAAATGTATGGATACTTTTTCTGAGACTTTATTTTAAAAAAGACTTTTATAGACTTTGAAAAAGAATTTTGTAAATATTGATAGATTTTTACATACTTTTTATAAATGTTGATAGACTTTATAAATTTTAAATAACTAGAATAAATTCATATCTGTAAAATAAATAAAGTAAAATATTATAATTACAAATTTTCTCAAAAAAAAAAAAAACCCAATACTATTTAAAATAGAATTTGAATAAATAAATTTTCATAACTTCTTATGTTTCAAATTTTCATAAATTTTCATCTAGACATTTAAAAATAAATTTTTATTTATTTATTTTATATTTATAATTCCATTCATCACTTCTAAATTTTTTTATAATATCCAAAAATTACACATTCCTCATTTTTTTTTCCTTATCTAAATAATCAAAATTCCTAATTTATTAAAATTCAAAATTTCCTTATTTCCAAAAATTATCAATTTATGAAATACAAGAAAAATGTATTTCATGTGATTTAACATTAACAATGTAAAAAAAAAATAGTTTTATTCATATACTTATATGTGATTCAAACAAAAAAAAAAACAATACATATATTGATTCTGGGACAATTAGAGCTATAATTCAAATAAAAAAAATCATATTTTATTTCACTAACTGTAAAAGGCGTACATGATTTTAAAAATTAGAGCAAATTTTAAAAATTAGATTAATCAAATTACTACAATACAAATAGATCTCGGTTAAACCCTTACCAGAGCAAATTTGTAGAGTTTATATACAAATAGCTGCTTGATAATGAATAGATCTCAGGTTATACGAATAGATATCTATTGATAAGGTATCAATAAGAAGAAGAAAAAAAAAACCTAATAATGAATAGAAGAAATTTTGTCGGGTAGGATAAGATGAGATAATAAAAAAGTGGATATAATTTTATCTTCCTCCTTAATTGTTCTTCGTTTATGGATGATGAATGAAAATTGTGGAGAACCATATATTTATATACATTTGGGTATGAGTGTGTCATTATTACGCCCCAGTCCTCGAGGGTTTTTTTTTTTACCCTTTGTATGAAAGTCTGATGCAGCGAGAGATTACGTGCAGCCCAGCATGGTGTGCCTGTCGTGCATAGCACGAGTGCAATCGCGGCTTGTGCACTGGCACGGTTCGTTTAACCGCGCCTTGGCCTTCTCTGTCAGCGACACAACACAACGCCACCTTGTCGGTGGCGGGCGTATGTATCGCAGCGCCGCGTGGCACGGTTGCGACACAATGCCTTGCCCCATTGTCGAGACATAGAACGCTATGTCACAATGTAAACTCTCTTGGCCCTAGCCCCAAGCTCGGTCGCGACAAGAAAATACTCTGTCATGACCTAATATCTCCTGTCTAGGACAAATTCTGTCGCGATGTGAAAATACTCTGTCGCGACACAAAAAAAAAAACTCTGTCGTGACATAGAAACTCCCGACCTTGATTGAACTCTGTCGCGACACAAAAATACTCTGTCGCTACATAATTTCTCTTTACCTTGGCCAACTCTGTCGCGACATAAAATTATTTTGTCGCGACATAAAAACTCTTGGTCTTGACGAGCTACGTCAAAGGCATAATAAAAACTACTGATCATAACATAAATCCTACCCAGGCAAAACTTTGTCGCGACACAGAAATACTTTGTCACGACATAGAAACTCTTAGCCTTTAACAAACTCTGTCGTGACATAAAAACACTTTGTCGAACAAGATAAATCCCTGCCAAGACCAAACATGTTGCAACATGAAGGGTGCAACTTGTCGTGGTCGTCTCAATTGCGACACGAAAACC
Source organism: Tetrastigma voinierianum (assembly GCA_016808115.1). NCBI lineage: Eukaryota > Viridiplantae > Streptophyta > Magnoliopsida > Vitales > Vitaceae > Tetrastigma > Tetrastigma voinierianum. The sequence goes on from JAEQBH010003439.1 coordinate 224,305, forward strand.
TCTATCGCAACATTGTCACGACAGAGAAGCAAGCACTATCGCGACATTTTCATGACAGAGAAGCAAGCACTATAGCGACATGAAAATACAATGTCGCAACCAAGCCACTGCTTGCAGCTGGAGAACCATGTCGCAACACAGGGAACCCCTGTCATGACACAGGATTAGAAACTCCGTCGCGACTAGGAAACCCTTGTCGCGACCTAAAACTTGCCCAAACCTGTAATAACCTTTTCTGGCATTTCTTGTACCTCCAGCTTTTTCCAAAGGCATTATAAGTTGTCCTGATAAGCCTCCAAAATAATAAAGGCAACTTAAAATCTGGGAAAAACCCATCAAAATGTATTAAACAATTCATAATGAGCTTTATTACAACTTTTCTCTTTTACATAATAGAAAACTGGATAATTATCCAGAATTTTACAAAATACAGAACTAAGCCCTAATCTGGCCTTCTTTGCCATTAAGGCCTCAGATAAGTTCCATCTCCTGGTGGCCCTTCAACACCTGAAATTTTTTTTCCTACAACGAGATGAGCAATTGCCTAATAAAGGAAATTCTCCTACGAGGGCTACTCCCCACCTAAGTGCACATGCAATGCCATGATTCAATCATTACAAATACATTTAAGCAACAACATATGCATTTCTACGTGAATGCTCATGTCATCCTGTGTGAGCCCTCAAACTCTCACACATACATATGTCATGCGTGAAAAACTTTCATTTCCAAAACAAAAGATTTTTGTTTTATATTTAAACTCCTTGAACAATCTTTGAAAAACCGCTTTATTCAAAAGCAATGTATCTTTTGTGGGTAACGAACTTTCAAGGGTCTCATCGCAGGCGTCGTACACCTTCCAACACTTTCACAAACTTTCATCGCTGGATACATATGTTTGACCAAGAGTACATGCCTTTCACCTGAGGGGGTGTCTATCCCTTCTTGCTATTACCCGACACATAATTTCAAATCGTGCGACTCTAGGACGTCGTCCCTTTTTTAGAGCTCACCATTTAAACACCAAACACAATGTTCTTTCATGCCGTACTTTTTCGCACTCGTTCCACGATGTCCCGAATGCATATCTGTCACGAGAATGCATTGCTTGTTCTTTCATGTTACATGCATGATGAGAGAGCTACATGCAACATTTATGATTTATGGATAATCATATATAAAGCATAAATTTACATCCATAATACAACTCATGTAAATACATCCAATTCCGACATATATCCACATGATTTTCACACACTTGCATGTCATTCAATCAAGCAACAACACCTGGCGGATCATCATGTTTCAAACCTAGAGCGTACACAGTTCGACATGTCGGTTCATGTCTAGCATAACACACTACAAAATCATCGCCACCCAAGCCGTATTTTCCAACAAATACAACCTGCTTTAGAAATACAGTTCTAAGAATAGAGAGGACCCCGAGAGAATTGGTCGTAATTCGCAATAGTTTGATCACCAGTGTTCTTGACTCAGCATCGTTAGAGTTACCCCATAGCCATCGAATGACCCTTAGATAAGGACTAACCAGTAGGAGAAAGAGCCACCCACCTCTTAGGTTGAAAACTCCGGATCTTGATACCTACAAAGCTCGATTGCTTGATTAACTTTGCCTTTGCTCAAGCGAGTTTGTCATTAAACTGTCAGTCTAGGAAGTGTTACCGATCGCTCCTCCATTCCTCTCCCCCTTTCTTTTCCCCCTTTCCTTTTTCCTTTTTTCTTCCCTCATTTCCTTCATCCGTTCTTATCCACTATTTGATCTTTCTTTAGGGGTGTGACACATGGCTCCCATGTGTCCCCATTGGTTTTGGCCTTTTGGTGACAAGTGTCATTTATGACACCTAACCCACTCATCATCTTTCATCAGCTCCCAGCCAGTCTTTTCAAGACCACACATGGTCTCACCATGTGGCATTTTCCCATGTCCCTATGTTAAGTCATGATGCCATTTACCCACTCACCTTGAATTACGTGAAATTTCAATCGCCTCAGAATTCGACGTAATTCGTCAGGATAACTAAACTCCACGAGACAAATTTATTGGTGAGGTCGTCCGTTCTGTCACCCGAGGTCTAGGAAATTTCCAGATTTTTTCCACCGGTACTATAGTGGCAAATTATCAATTTTCCATTTTGAGAAAAAATTAGATTTTCTTCGGTTCATTCTCCTCCTAAAAAAAGTGTCCCTAAAATTTACATATGCATCTGATCACTGCGCATACAACATTCTGTTGATATTGACTAAACCCACATTATATCCTCAAACATGAAGAGATTAGGTGCTTGCAGCATCGTGTCCTCACGTTCCTAGATTGCCTCCTGTACTCCTCGGTGTTGCCCAACCACCTTCACTAACCTCACATTCTTGTATCGTGGAGCAGGTCTAAACTATCAAAATGGCACCTGAGGTCTCTCCTAGAAGGTCTCCTCTGCATCAATAACAACATTGCCTCAATCCACTACATGAGTCGGATTTGGAGTGTACTTTTGAAGTATGGAGACATGGAATACCTCATGGACATATGATAAACTCGGAAGTAAAGCCAACTGATACGCAACTGTGCCCACCATCTCGAGTATCTTGAAAGGCTCGATATACCTCGGTGATAGCTTCCCAGCTAGGGCGGCCACTCCTCTCTTAGGCATCACCTTTAGAAGACATGATCACCGTCTCAAACTCTAGGAGTCGTCATGGCCTATCGGCGTAACTCTTTTCTTTGGCTTTGAGCGGGTGAGAAGTCGATTCGTATCAAATCCACGCTTCCTAGAAGGTGTCTCTAATCCATCCCAGGACCGTGATGGATCTCCTTTCGCCTCGTCCAACAAATCGAAGATCATTACGGCCTCCCATATAAAGCCTCGTGGGGCCATGCGGATGCTCGCGATACTTTGTTGATTGGCAAGGGAACTCTGCAAGGAAAATGCTCTTCGACTACCCTTAAGATCCGGGACGCATGCTGCGCGGCATGTCCTCTAAAACTGTATAGTCCTCTTTTGATTGACCACTTCGGTCTGTGGATGGCTTATGAAGTGCTCATCGTCCAAGCGCTTGCATCCCCCATGGCCTTCTGGAAACTCTTCCAAAAGTGTGTTGTGAACCTAGGAGCCCTGTCCAATAGGATAGAGATTGACACTCCATGTAATCGGATAATCTCTCAAATGTATAACCTGCAGAATTCCTCCAGTGTGAAGGTCATTCGCACTGCTAGAAAATGTGCCGACTTGGTGAGTCGGTCCACTATCACCCACACCGCATTATGCCTCTGCGATGTCCGTGGCAAGTGAGTCACAAAATCCACTATGATATGTTCCCACTTCCATTATACCCTTATCGATGGTGGGTAGCCTGTTGGCCTCACGATGCTCGGCCTTTACTGTGACATGAGACATCGTCAAACAAAGTCCCCAACCTGTCTTTTCATCCCGCTCTAGTAATACTGTCGACGAAGATCATGGTACATCTTCATTGCCACTGGAAGTGCCGCGATGCATCGAGAGCAATGGAACTCCTTGAGGATCTCCTCTCTCAGATATGTCAACTGGGGAACCACAACACATCCCCTATACCGAAGACTATCATATGTGTGAATGGCGGTAGCCGTGCACCGTACTGATGGCCTTTCGGTCACGATGGAGCCACTATCTACGCGATCACCTTACTGAGACTCAATCACTATGCTCAGTAGGGAAGGCGTAGCTACTAAACTCCCCATGACACCCTAAGCTTGGTCATTGTACTGTAATCCAAAATGTCCCACAATCTTGGTATGCCACTCTGAAATACACTGGCGGTGCTCCTCGTGACTTAGGTGATCTGTCGGCCACCACATTTGCCTTACCAGGATGGTAATGCAAAGTGAAGTCATAGTCCTCCAAATACTCCATCCATCTGCGTTGCCTCATGTTGAGGCCTTGTTGTGTAAAGATATACTTCGAACTTTTGTGGTTTGAAAACACCTCTAGCACTCACCATATAGGGTGTGGCGCCAAATCTTTAAGGCAAACACTATGGCCACCAACTCCATATCAAGTGTAGGGTAATTCCGCTCTTGATTCTTTGAGTATCTAGGCCATGGCCATAACCCCCTCCAGGCGCATAAAGACACATCGATCTGAGTCTTTAGAGGCATCCATATTTTCTTATGTACCTCTATCCCCATTCCGGGACTGAAGTAAGCTTCATTTTCAATTCTTGGAACGCCCTCTCACACAAGTCATTCCACTCGAACTTAACCTCCTTCTAGGTCAACCTGGTCATAAGTCTTTGCTAGCCTTGAAATCTTGATGAATCTCAGTAGGTACCACCCTTGATCAGTTGTGCATCTCGGGCCCAGGCTTCGGCCTCTCCCCTGACTCATAACGGCCTCGACCTTCTCGGGTCTATTGACTGCACCTGAAGGCGATGTGAGTCCCGAGAACTTCACCTCGATGGCAGAAATTTGCATTTCTTCGAACTTGACGCTGTAGGTGATCTCTTAAAGGCTTGCAGGCTTGATCCTTAAATGATCCTCATGTTCCTCCTCAGACTTGGAGTAAATAAAAATGTCATCAACAAAGACCACAACAAATTGATCCAAATAGGGTTGGAATACCCTGGCATGGATCCATGTTGTTAGTGTATTCATAAATTAGAGCATCACGAGTGAACTCAAAATTCTGTGCCATGTCTAGCTTGTTGTCTGCTTAGGGATGTCGGCCTCCTAATTACCAGCGTGGTATAGGTGCGGAGATTTATCTTAGAATACATCGCCCCCTCGAGGTTGATCAAACTAAATCAATCAAATCCTTGGTAAGGATGCGATTCTTGATCATGAACTTTGTTCAAGCTAGCCGGTGTCCAATCGCAGCGGTCGAAGGGTTTTGTCCTTCTTTTTAGCAAACAAAACCGGAGTGCCCCAAGGTGAAGTGCTCTATCTAATAAAACCCTTGTCCAACAATTCCTGCAGTTGGACCTTGAGTTCTTACACTCAACCGGTGTCATCCTATGAGGAGTCATAGAAATAGGCGACGTACCAGGGTGTAACTTAATCGTGAAGTCTACATCCTGCAGGAGGTAATCCGTTAGTTAAATCACGAAAAACATCCTCGTATTCACAAACTACGAGGTAGACCAGCTCCCACGTCTTGCGCGTCTCTAGGGCAAGGCTTGCCAATAATATAAACTACCCATACCACCTAGATTCGTACACGGCACGAGGTGGAAATCCTGTCTTATTCCTTAAAAAGTAACACAAAACGCCATCTCGTGTGTAGGCGGTAATCCTCGATGATCACAATCAATGATGACTCGATGTCTGTCTGACGATCCATACCAAGAATGACATCAAAGTGACATGTCCATGACCCTCCAGTCCGCAGTGAGTAGAATCCAGGAGATCTCAACTCTGATCGACATATCGGTCAATCCTTGCCTTAAGCCACAGGGGAGAACTCATGTAACGGCTTTCCGAAGAGTTGACGCTTTAAGCCAAAACATTCAACAAGATGCAACAATAAATGAATGTGATGCGAATCAAACAATACTCTTGCCCATAGGCGTGGTAAAAACATACCTGTACCGCCAATTGATGTTGCAATCTCGGTTTGTGGTGTAGCGGCATGGAGCTCGCCCAGGTCTGAGTCTCGGCTGTGACCACATCCTCGGCCTCGACCCGCACTGCAGCCTCTGGCTGGTCGGCTGACATAGATGCGTGCATGTGCCACACCTTGAGGCAGCCTTTGGTTTCCTCCTAGCCCTATGTTGGGGTAAGAAGGAACAAACTGTGTCGAAGTGTGCCTCATTGACGATTGAGACTGTGGCGTCTCATAACTTTGAGATTCCTATCTCTGTGGAAAATTCTGTTTGATGTGTCTGGACTAGTGACAATGGTAACATGTCAACGGTCCTAACTGGCTAGGAGCCCTGATTTGGCCTTGACCCTAATAGCCATGGCCCTGTCCCTAAACCCCTCATGAACCAGAAGCCTTTTGCTTCTTTCCCCGAACTAGAAGAAGGCTGACCCTCCTTTCTCTTGTCACCAGCACCCGTATCCCGGATGCTTTGTGCATCATCTGTCTCTCACTCTATGGCCATAGCCGTCCTGACCATAGAGTCCATGTTTTACAGGAGAAATCCCATAATCTTGCCCTGGATGGACAACTTTAGACCATCCTCAAACTTCCTCACCTTGGCCATGTCTGTAGCCATATAGTCATCCCTGAAAAGTGCTAATTCGGTGAACTTAGCTATGTATTTGAGTACGGTCATACTTTCTTGTTTCAACTCAAGGAACTTTCGAGCTTTTGCATGCCTAGCAGGTGTCGGGAAAAACATACTAATGAAGAGCTCTCGGAACTCTCCCCATGTCATCGTCTCTAGATCCCTTGAGACTTTAATTCAATCCTACCATACCTAGGATTCACCCTCACAACAAACGTAGTTAGCCTTATCCTCGTGGCATCAAGGTAATCTCCATGGCCTCACAAAATTCTTTCCTTTTTGCCATAGCTTGATGGTCGGCTACCACTTTGGATCCCCTCCACAGTGGATGTTGGAGGATGATGTGCCATAAACCTCGGAGGTACTTGGTCCTCCACGACCCCAGTACTAGCACGAGCAATGGCGAGCTATAGTCACCTGGCCTTTACAAAGGCTGACAAGTAGCGAATTGGTGGTTGGCTATTACCTCATGGGCGACCCTTACGTCCCCTTCCTAGACTTGCCATCTACATGTGTCAAATAGAAAATTGAGATTGTTTTTTTTTCCTTGTTCAATTAATAGTGCATATGCCACTGTTAATATTTGTCATAATCTGAACTAACGTATTTATTTACTTACCGAACACCTAAGGTTATTTTCTCACCCTAGTGTTCAACATTTCCTATATACTATTTACCAAGTATATAATTCACACAGCACATAACACACTATCATGCAGTGTATGACACATAGTAGTTCATCGGATTACCTGATAGATCATTATCTAACAGTGCCCTTAAGTATATGTAATTGTATACGTAATTCTGACCTTTGAGCCATCTTTGGTAGTGTCAGACATCTAGCTCAGTATTTATAAACCTGAAGCTCGATACTAGCTATGGCATAATCCTAGGGTTTTTTTTTTTTTTTTACCACTGTATGAAGTATGTCGTGACAAAACTCTTCTTGTTGTGTGCCCGGCCTTAGTGCGTCCCGGCTGCTGTCGTGCTCGCCGGCAGTTTGTCGCACGCGCGTGCTCACACGGCCTCGTCGATCCTGCGCGCGTAGCCTTCTATCGCGACATAACACAGCGCCACTATCGCGGCGAGCATGTCGCGGCGTAGTGCCTTGCCTCTTGTGGCGACATGAAACGCTATGTCAGCGATGTAAATCTCTTATTGCCTTTAAAATCGGTCGCGATAAGAAAATACTCTGTCACGACCTAATATCTCTTGTCTAGACCAAAATCTATCGCGGCGTAAAAACCCCAACCAAGGCTAAACTCTGTCGCGACACAAAAAAATAATCTGTTGCGACATAGAAACTCTTGGCCTTGATCGAACTCTGTCGCAACACAAAAATACTTTGTCGCGACATAATTTCTCTTCACCTTGGCCAAATTTGTCGCGACATAAATTTATTTTGTCTGACGTAAAACTCTTTGTGCCCGACCCGAGCTGCAATAAACGCAAAAATGCTGTCACAACATAAAATCCCTACCCAAGGCCAAACTATGTCGTGACACAGAAATACTCTGTCGCGACATAGAAACTCTTGGCCTTGACTAAACTTTGTCGCGACACAAAAACACTATGTCGTGACAGAGAAATCCACGCGAACCGAACGTATTGTTATAACACGAAGGGAGTGCGGCTTGTCGTGGCCTTCCGGCGCGAGCATGAAAACTACTCTCGCGACTTAACATTATCAAGGCAGAGAGAGAACCATGTTGCGACACAGGGAACCCTATCCGCGACCGCGGGACCGGAAACTGCAGCCGCTAGCCGAAGCCTATTTGACTAAAACTTGCCAAACACACAGTGACCTTTTCTAGCATTTCCTACACCTCCAGCTTTTTCCCAAGGCACTGTAAGTTGTCACAATGGCCTCAGCATAATAAAGGCAACTTAAAATTTGGGAAAAACCTATCAAACTGTATTAAAAAATTCATAATGAGTTTTATTACAACTCTTCTCTTTTTATAACCAGAAAGCGGATAACTTCTATCCAAAATTTTACAAAATAGAACTAAGCCTAAATCTGGCCTTCTTTGCCATTAAAGGCTCGGATGAGTTCATCTCACGAGTGGCCCTCGGCACGAAAAATATTTTCCTACTCTTGAGATGAGCAATTGCCCGAGTGGAAAATTCTTCTACAAAGGGCTACGCCGCTAAGTGCACATGCAATTCCATGATTAAATCATTACAAATACATTAAGCAACAACATATGCATTTCTATGTGAATGCTCACATGTCATGCCAATGACCCGAGCCCTCACTGACTTCCTCACACATGCATATGCCATGCGTGAAAAACTTTCATTTCAAAAACAAAATATTTTTGTTTTATATTTAAATTCCTTAGACGGTCTCCGAAAAACCTCTTTATTCAAAAGCCATGTATCTTTTGCGGGTAACGAACTTTCCAAGGTCTCATCGTAGGCGTCGTACACCTTCCGAAACTTTCGCGAACTTTCAACGCTAGATACATATGTCTGATCAAGAGTACATGCCTTTCATTTGAGGGGGTGTCTATCCCTTCTTGCTACTACCCGACACATAATTTCAAACCGTGCGACTCTAGGACGTCGTCCCTTTTCAGAGCCCACCATTTAAACACCAAACACAGTGTTCTTTCATGTCATGCACTCACACCCGTTTCCTTGTGATATTTCTTCATATGCAATGAAGAATGCCATCTTGTTCTTTCATGTTACGCCATGATGGAGCTATACAACATTTATGATTTATGGATAATCATATATACAGCATACAATTTACATCCATAATACAACTCATGTAAATACATCAATTTCAGCATATATCCACATGATTTTTCACACACTTGCATGTCATTCAATCAAGCAACAACACACAAAACTGGATCTTCATGTTCAGACCCAGAACAGTACACACAGTTCAGCATGTCAGTTCATGTCCAACACTAACTTTTCACTAAAATCATCATACCCAGCTTAGTATTTTCCAACAAATACAACCTGCTACAGAAATACAGTTCTAAGAATAGAGAGGACCTAGAAATTGAACCAGTAATTCCTATGATTTGATCCTAGTTGTTCTTGACTCAACCCCACACGTTAGAGCTACACCCCATGGCCATCAGATGACCTTAGACAAGGACTAACCAAGTAGGAGAACCCTACCTCTTGGAGTTTGTGGCTCAAGATCTTGTAGTACCCCACGAAACTCGTTGTAGATTAACTTTGCCTCTTGCTCTGACGAGTTTTGATCGTTGCTTTGTCAGAGATCTAAGGAAGTGTTGTCGATCGCTCCTTTGTTCCTCTCCCCCTTTCTTTTCCCCCTTTCCTTTTTCCTTTTTTTTTCACCCTCACATTCCTTCATCGTTCTTATCCACTATTTGATCTTTCTTTAGGGGTGTGACACATGGCTCCCATGTGTCCTCTTTGGTTTTGGCCTTTTGGTGACAAGTGTCATTTATGACACCTAACCCACTCATCATCTTTCATCCACTCCCCACTTGATCTTTTCAAGACCACACATGGTCTCACCATGTGGCATTTGCCACATGTCCCTAGTTTAATTCATGATGCCATTTGCAGTCTCACCTTGGTCGTGAAATTTCGATCGCCTTAGATTCGCGTGGTCGTTAGAATAACAAACCTCACGAGACGAATTTATTAGTGAGGTCCATTCCGTCACCTGAGGTCTAGGAAATTTTCAAATTTTTTCCACCAGTACTATATCGACAAATTACCGTTTTGCCATTTTTCAGAAAAATTAATTTTTTTCTCGGGTTTTTACAATTATAATTTTGATTTTGATTTTGATTTTGAATTTGATTTTTGAATGAGACAACAAGGTGTATTTAAATAAGAATTCAGATTCTAAAAATATATATCAGATTTTTGATTCTTAAAAAAAAAAAAAAAAAAAAAAAAAAAATATATATATATATATATATATATATATATTAAGCTTAGAAAACGTTTATGATATTTTAGTTCTTAAAATATCATATTTGTATGTAAAAATGATTAAAAATAATAATTCGTATGTGATTTTAGGAAAAATCATATTTTTTTACTTTTTAGTTCTTAAAATATGAAGAACTACAGACTTATCTAATTTTAGGAATCAAATAAGTTTTTAGGAATAATTGATTCTCTTACCAGGATCTAAAACTTTTAGGATTAAAAATTAGTAACTTTTAGGATCTAACTCATAGGGTTAAACCCTTACCTCTAAAAAATCTTATTTGTTTCACTTGATGAAAAAGTCCTTTCAAATACTACGGAAAAGCGTAGGAGAATTTTAAAGGGTGAGTAGTTATATTCATGTTAGAAAAGTCATTAAAATAACTAAAAGTCTAATGTTTATGAAAGTCAATGACTTTTTCAATACTGATATTCTTTTAGAAAGTCCATAAAAGTTGTAATTGAATACACTTTGACTTTTATAGACTTGTTTAAAGTCTTAAAAAGTCTTAGACCTGTTTGGTTCAACCGATAACTGATAGTTGGTAGCTAATTATTAATTAACGTATGGTAAAGTAGTTGATTAAAAGTAGCTTATTGAAGGTTAATTTACCAATAGAGACATTATAGAGAGATATAAAAATAATGCACATATATAGAAAAATGGCCACAAATAAATTACCAGAATCTGAACTTATAAAAATTATAACCATGAACAAAGGGAAAAAAATATTATTCTAAAATATACCTTGAAGAATAATTGAATTCCTAAAGATAAATTAAGAACATAATATATATATATATATATATATATATATATATATATATATATATATATATATATATATATATATACTATTCTATATATATATATATATATATATATATATATATATATATATATATATAAATAATTATTTTAATTATTGTTCTTTTATTTATTTAAAAAATAGCACGAGATAAAAAAAAAAAAGAAATGAAAGAGATGTTAAAGAACTTTTACTTAAAAAATTATTAAGATTCCATAATGTTTTTTTTAAAATATTCAATATTATTCATTTTTTTTAAAATATATAATCATTGATTCTAAAAATATAGATAGTCTTTTTAGGTTAACAAAAATAAATTAGAAACAAAATAAAGACAAAAATTTAAAATTCTCCTTGATTTTTACTTCAAATGTTCTCTATTTATATGGTATTTTATGTAAAGACTAATATTTTAAAATATTTTATTTTGATATTCTTCTTCTTTTGTTTATTGATTGAAATTATAATTTGAGATGAAATAGGAATTAAAAGTTGATAAAAGAATATTTTTACTTAAAAAAAATATTATTCTTTTTTAATAGATAATTTTGTTTTCTATTATTCCACCATATATTTGAATTGTTTATTATTTTGTTTTATCTTCTTCCACCATATCTTTGAATTGTTTATTATTGCTTCATGTGCATGCCTAGGAAAAAAAAATCAAAACAAAGAAAAACCAAAATTCAAAAACCATAGGATGTCATTCCATCGAATAAAAATAAGAACGGATCATAAGGAAAAAAAAATGGAATTTTGAATATTTTCACAAGAGCGTTTCAGAAAAAGCTATGATTTGTAGCTTGTTCCCAACTGAAGCTTATTAGGTCTAATAAGCTATCAGGAGCCGATTACAAACTTTTACCAATCACCCCATACGAGCTGATTGAGGTGAATAAGCTATTAGCTCAACCAAATACCCCCAAAATCTAATACACCATGACTTTTATAGAGTCTTTAAAAATCGTAATCCAATACACTATGATTTTTATAGACTTTTTAATTCCATGAAATTCATTAAAAGTCTTAATCCTATACACCCCTAAGTTTATATATGTGATCTTGTGAAAACCCGGGTAAATTTGAAATTTTTCGCAAAATGATCAATTACCGTTACAGTAAAGGTTGCAAACTTAGAAACCTCTCTAGATCTCTAATGACAAAATAGACCTCACTGTTGAATTCGTCACGCGAAATCTAGTTACCGACAATTTGGTAGAATTCAGATGGTAATTTCACGTTTTTGAGACTGTGGGGTCGGATGACACGTGGCATGATGACATAGGCCATATTAAGAGTGAAAATTGGCATCATGAGGCGAGTGTCCTAGAAGAAGGGTGAGGTAGAGGGACACATGGCTTAGTGACCATGTGTGCCATGGCATTTAATAAAAGCCGTATTGTCAAGCCATTAAGCATTAGTGGAAGACAAAATGAAGCTGTGAGCCATGAGAACCAAATAGGAAGGGGGAGAAGCAGATTAGTTTGGAGGGGGAAGAGCAGAACGGAAAGAAAAGGAAGAAAGAAATAAAAAAAAAAAAAAAAAAAGAGGAGAAGGAAAAGAAAGAAAATGGGAAGAGCAACTGCCGGATTTGGGACTGCACTGCAAGAGGTAAGGAACCCCTCCTTCTTTGGCTTACGTCCTTTCTAAGGGCTGTGATAAAGGCCAGAGTTGAGGCCTTGTGTGGATTGTGCTGTGGGCATCTTGTATGCCACAATTTGTAAAAATCTAGGTAGCCACTACGAGAAATCGTGATATGTTTGATGTGTTGGTGTGATCCTAATGGGAGGAGAAATTTCTAGGTTACCCGTAAGCCTTGGTTTCTGACCTGGGCATGGCTGAGCAATCACAGCCTGTTATTGTGGCCATGGATGGAATGGAGTCTTAGAAATTTGAACCCAAACTATTTATGGCGTAAGCAAGGCGTGATTGTGTGCTGTTTTTTGTATGATTGCGTGGCCTAGTTTAGCACCATGTGAAGGCTGGGTTGAGGCCTTGTGTGAGCTGTTTTGTGAGCATTAACTATGCCATAACCTGCTTGGAGAAATTCAAATGGCCATAGCCTGAAATTTGGTGGTGTATTTGTGTAATGATGTAAGTGGACTAGTTGCATGAACATGATTTATGTACATCATAAACTGCCATGATGCATGTTAGATATATTTTGCATGATGTGGAGGTGGATTACATGTAGTAGATATAATTATCTATGATACTTGGCATGAAGTATGTTATAAGTTGTTCCAAAGTAGCGCACCGATTATCTGAGGATTGTTTTTGGAAAATTTCACACACCCATGCGAAATCGATAGCTTCAACTTTGGACGGCCATAACTTTCTTGTCTGAACTCCGATTCACTCGTTCTTAAACTCTATAGAAAGCTCCTTGAGTCTAGAATCTAACCATATCCTATTGAATGGAATTTGGTGCTCACATATTTGGGCGTTTCACACTCTTTTCAAAGAGCTGTATTGGACAGTTTCTGACTGTTTTGTGGTCGGTTCATGGCCTCTGTGTGTGGCTTGTTTGTGGACAATTTTTGGGAATTTATGAGGCCAGGTTGTGGCCTTATTGTGGCCCCTTTTTATATCCTGTGTATGGACTATTTGTTGTGCATACATGCTGGACTGTGTATTGATTTATGCTGATATATGCGTGTTTAGATATATTGACATGGGTGGATGTAAATTATATGCGTTTGATATAATTATCCATGATACTGAGTATAAAATATGGTATGTAAATATCTCATATAGCATTCATGCAATGGCATCTTGCATTGCATATGCACAGGGACATCGCATTAAATGAGTGTGAGTGCATGGTTGGTAAATCAACACTGCGTTTGGTGTTGATTGGGTGGGCTCGGTTAAATGGGACAATGTCCAACAGAGTCGCATGGATAATGAAAATGGTAAAGAAACTATGTGTCGGGTATCGACAAGAAGGGATAGATCCCTCCTCGGGTGAAAGACCCGCCAATTATGGTTAGACATAGTCCTCAGCGGTGAAATGTTGTAAAAAGTGTCTGGGTTTATGGAGCCCGCGGTGCGACACTAAAAATCCGCTACCCACATAAAGGCGCATGAATTTTGAATATAAAATTGTCATTGTGATATATCATCCAAAAAGCTTTTGGTTTATAAACAAATGAAACTTGTTTTGAAAATGATCATTGGCTGTCATCCGAAATGACGGTTTATCACACATGAGCTTAGGCGTTGTGTGAGGGAGTCAGTGAGGACTTGAGTGCATGGTACATGGTGAGTCGCATCTCATTTCATGACATGGCATGTAGGATTCCATATAGAACTGACATGTTCTTGTTGGAATGTGAATGTTAATTGTGATGCCCCAAATCTCGAGGGTCCGTTGACAACCCGCCAACCCGTGGAAGATTAGTGGATATCGGGTAACCCGACACCACACCATTGAGTCCCTTTTTTTTTAGACCCAAGATTTAACAAAAATCGGGCAGAGTCTCCTTTGCTACGGGGAGCTCTACCTAAAATACAACCTGTGCAATACATGGTAACATGACCCAATACAACGACCTCACCGGGTTCACATATGAGTAAAAATGGCCACGTATGGCCCATTTATCCATACTCAAACATATAAGCACATGACTATAAAACCATAGTCCATAAGAGTTTAAATTACATTACTCTTATACAAAACATATCTCAAAATTAAGCATTCTAATACATATTTTACAAAATATAAATCAAAGCCACGATCCGGCTTTCTTCTCAATGTTGGCCTCTAGTGAGCTTCATCTCCTTGTACATTCCCTGTTCCTGAAAGGGGGTCCCATGACGGGGTGAGCAATGCCTAGTAGAGTAAAATCCTACAAGGGCTACTCCCCACCTAAGTGCCCATGCAATGGTCATGCAACAAATAAACACTCTCCTCTAGAAGATGACATCTTAGAATGGAAACCTACATGTCATGAATGAGATGCGACTCAACCTCATCCCATGTACGAGCCCCTTCTGAGCTCCCTCTTAAACTCAGTCCCAACTTTGACTCCTTACACATGCTTATGCTAGAGTGAGTCACCATTGGTATTTCAACCAATGGTCCTTTATCCAAAACAATAGCTTTTTGTTTTATAAATAAAAAACATTGGACAATCTCTGAAACCGCTTTAAAATAAAAGCATTGGACAATCTTCGAAACTGCTTTAAAACAAAAGCATTGGACAATCTCCGAAATCGCTATAAAACAAAAGCATTGGACAATCTCCGAAACTGCTTGACTCTTTAGGACATTGCCCCTAGACTGAGCCCACACCATCAACACCATACACAATGTTGATTTACAACCATGAAGACCATGGAGCTTTATTGGACGTCGTCCAATGCATCGGGTCCACCACCCGTTCACCAAGAATGGTGAATGACAACAACCATGCACACCCACCCGTTTTACGCAATGTTCTCGTGCATATGAAATGCAATGCAAATGTATCAGTGCCTATTCATACCATGCTACATATATAATGAGTGTTATATGCACATATGCCTGTAAGACCCCAGAAAATTCTAATTTTTCTTAAAAAGGGTAAAATGATAATTTCAGTCAAAATTTGAAATTTTTCTAGATCTTGGATGACGAAACGGACTTCACCATTGGAATCGTCTCACGAAATCTAGATACCCGCGTCGAATTTTCTTGGTCAAGATAGTCGAATTTCACATTTTCGAGGCAGGAATTGGTGCGGGGCATGGCACATTGCGAGTGGCTTAGGAGGTGCCACCGTTTCATGTGCGAATAGGTTAAACATGAGATCCGGACCCATGAGAGACGTGTGGCAACATGTGATTGGGTGAAAATCCATAGTAGATTTATAAAGGGGATGGAGGTGTAATCCTAAGAGCCAATGAGAATTGGACATGTGGCAAGTGAGAGGACATCCCACTTGACCCCATCTTCTCCCAACTAGTTTGGGAGGGAAGGAGAGGGAAAGAGAGAGAAAGAGAGAAAAGAAAGAGAGTTTGGAGATAGAGGCTCTACCTTCTCTCTAGATTTCCCAGCGATCGATCAGTCAAATTCCGGCGAGACGAAACAGATAATCCTGCGAGAGCTACATGTGGGTACCATTATTGTGGAGTTTCGGCAACTCTTAGAGGTAAGGGTCTTCTTCTACTTGTTTATTTCTTGTTTAAAAAGGCCATGAAATGATTTTGGGTGTTGTGAAATTTTGAAATGGCCATAGTTTTGGTTCCAAAAGTGGAACCGATGTAAATAAGGGAGTTGTCCATGGATAGCCCATATCTTTGTTAATGGGGCTGTTAAAGTCCGGATTGATAGTTGGTGAAAAATTTGTCCATGTGTTTTACTTGCATGTTATTGCTTGAATTGGAGCCAGCGAAATGTGTACAGGAAATGATATGTTAATGCATGATAATTGACGAGTTAACATGATTGTTAGAATTATATGAAATATAATTGTGTGTGAGCCATTGGAATTGGATATATGAATTGGCATGATTGCATTCATGTGCACGGTGACATCACGTTGAGTCGGGTGTGGGTGCACGGTATAGTTGTTCACCACTCTTGGTGAATGTGGGTTAAGTTTGTCTTTGGGACTACGTCCAATAAAGACTCAGTTCAAATCATAAAATGAGAAGTAATTAATGTGTGTTGGGCATCCCTGGAACTCGGGTGTAGGAGACCCGTGGTATTATTTGAAAGGTCCTGTATGGGTGTGAGGGCCGCGTACTATCAGAAAAAGGTTTGCGCCAGGTGTAGAGGCCGTGGTACTATCCGAAAAGTTTTGTATGGGTGTTAGAGACCCGCGGTTTAAATTCGAAAAGTTTTGTGGCCTAAAGAGAACACACGATCATGTGTATCACCTAGACCTAGAGTTGAGTAATAGGAGTCGGGATTGACTCAGAATTGGTTACCCATTGGCAAATTGCATTGGGTGTTGGCAAATAACGAGAGCTAGAGTATATAGGTGTCGCCGGTATTGCAGTGATGATTTCCACCGCAGCATAGGCATGTGTGAGGTGATGAGTGACTCGGGGTATGGGCATGGAAACATTTCATGCATGATATAAATCATTCCATGTATGCATTGTATTGTATGGAATGTGGATGTTGTGAGTTGCCATTGCATGTGCATTTTAGGTGGGGAGTAGCCTTGGTAGGAGAATTCAACTACTGGGCATTGCTCCTTATCATTAGGATCCCCCTTTTAGGTAAGAGACAAGTGTGAGGCGACGATCTTTCGCCCAGAGCCGGGATTATAGGCGGGCGAATGGCAGCCTTGATTCATGTTTTGTGTATATATATTAGAACGAACTAGTTTTAATATATGTTTTGTATTAAGAGTGTGTAATGACTCTTGGATCTATAGAAGTGTATGGTTTTATAACTGTATGGACGAGTATAGATAATGGGCCCTATTGGGTCATTTTACTCAGGCATGGGTCTCATGATATGAGACACATAGGTTTTCGCAAGTTGACGGTGGTCAACGGACCCTCGGAAATTGGGGCATCACAATGCCTACTCATGCATATTAACCCATGCATCAATTGGACATTTATATCACTAAACACATAAATTCCAATTTAAATCATACAATTCATGCCAACATACTTAACACACATACATAGACATCTATAAGTCTCATCACCGATCGAGTAATGACTTACTTTATCCTATAGGTCTAATTATAACACTATGTCCACAAATAGCCTACAAATAAGCCATGCAATGACCTCAATAATACACAAAATCATGCATTTACCTAAGCCTCATGGATAATCATATCAACATGCATAATTGCAAACAACATACACCCAGTTTCAATGTATTAGACCGCACATATCATCACAACAAAGAAATTTGCACACTTGGTGCTACAATCAAAATTTTCAAAAACAATATGAGCACCAAATTCCATTCACAAGAACATGGCCAGATTCTAGACTCAAGGAGCTATCAATAGAGTCCAAGAACACCAAATTGAGTCTAATGAAGGAGTTTATGCAAGTTGCAAATACATGAAGAAAATCATGACTTATTCTGACACACTGCGCCAGTAGAAACTCTTGTATTTCGTCATTTCCGGATATAATATGAGCTCAAATTGCATAAGCTATATATGGATGGATTCTAAACTCAAAGAGCTTTCTATAGAGTCCAAGAATGTGCGAATCGAAGTTCGGACGAGAAATTTATAGCCGTCCAAAGTTAAAGGCTTCACATGAACAGTGACCTACGCAGCAGCGTGGAACCTACGCAATTGCATGCCCAAGGCACCTTTGGAGCTCTCGTACATGCAGTTTTTTTACCCAAACTCATCTCGGAAACAACCCTTTCAACCGATGACAAACCAGCCCCAATTGAGACCACAAATCGACCATAAACATGGCACAAAACCCATCCCAAACTAAGCCCAAAATCAACTTCAAAACAACCCCAAAAACTGGATATCATAGTGAGGAACCAGAAAAAAAAATGATTTTTTTCCCTTTCTTTTGGTGCTCGAGAGCACCACCCAAACAGCCCCTAGGGCTCAACCAAAACCAAAACGTCTCCTATATGGAAAATAAACCCGAGTAGGAAGGTTCCCTACCTCTTGTAGCGAAGATGAAGCTTTTCGAAGACTAGGCTCGAAACCTCCCGTGGCCTCTGAGACTTTCCCCTCCGTCTCGGCCCGAAAACTTCTAGTTTTATGTCCCTGAATTGCCTTAATAATTACTCCGACTTTAAGTCTTAGCCCGAAGCGAGATGACCACCCGAGCTTTGTAGATCTTAGAGAGAAGTCATAGCTTCTCTCTATACACCCTCTCTTCTCCCTCTCCTATGCGTGAAGACCAAGAAGAAATGGGCTTTTTCCCATTTTACCCTCATTTTATTCCAATTAACTTAAGTTTGTTAAGTGGCCCACGTCGCGCCACGTGTCCACTCCGGTCAAAAGGTTCGTTTATAACCCAAAGCGATTCATTTATTTTTAGTTCAAGATTTATTTTAAGTAGACTTGGATTCAAGAAATTTCTTGACTTCCATGATTTTCTTAAAAATCTTGTCTTTTGAGTCACTGGCAAAGTCACCACCTAGAAAATCATAAAAATTTCGATTGTCTCAGAATTCGACGAAACTTTTAAGATTAAGCTCGTTTTCAGAGCGAATCCAATGACCACAGTCCATTTGTCATGCGAGATCTAGAGAATTTTCTACGCTTCACGCCCGAGCCATTCTATGTTTACTATTATTACCCATTTTCATAAAATTTTTTAAATTTTCGGGTTTTACATGAATTGTTTGATGAACATCCGCATGTACGCAGGTGAGAGTAGCCCTTATCACACGATTCGGTCGAACCGATTGGCGGATCGGGCAGTTCAGAGTGCAAGACCGTAAGCTAGGACTCTTTACTGATTTTTTAAAAGTTGAACTTGTACGTAGGTATGGCCCACATATTTATAACGAATCAAAAATATTATAAATCAAAGAACACCAGGAGTGGTGTCAATCAAAATCTAGACACATATAAGCTAGGTCCCATTTACTTATACATATACAAAAACAACTTTGCATTCAAATTACATATTGAGCACATGACTATATGATGAACCTTCTTGGTGTGTTATTTAGCTGTATGCGATTGTCTTGGATGTCTTCTCCTGTACCTACACGGATTAAAACTACAGTGTAAGCTTCACGGCTTAGTGGGAAACATATCTTATCTGAAACATAGCATTTATCTTGAATCTACAAATATCATAAAACAATAACGGATATGAATCTTCGATTCATATAACAATTTCTTTATACTTATTCCTATAACAAACTTATGCTTGTTCTCATCTCTCGTATGTAGGACTGAGCTTTTACTTATAACAGACTTATGTTCATTCGGGACTCCCGTGGGAGTTACATAGCTTATTCTTATGCAGAACTTATACTTATTCTATCTCAGATCTCCCGTAGGAGTTTACAGAATTTATACTTATACTACGGAGTTTACACTTGATGAAGTACCCGTGAGTACCATAAATTCGGGCGATATGCGATATTGCGGAACTTATTCTTATACGGAAGAATTTGTAAGTACTATAAAACTTATACCGGTACTTCGTATCTTATACTTGGACTACGAAGTATATCCTGGTCTTACAGAACTTATACTTATACTACGAAGTATATTCTGGTCTTACGGAACTTATACTTGTATTCACGAACTTGTTACGGGATTTCGAGATCTTATACGTGTATTCTTTTGAACTTATACATGTATTTCGGATCTTATACATGTCTTACAAAGCATATACTTAATCTTCACAGACCTCTTGGTATTCTGAGAACTTAGACATGTATTTCGGATCTTATACATATCTTACATAGTATACTTATCCTACGGATCTTATGCGGTATTCTGAGAACTTAGACATGTATTTTAAGATCACTTATACATATCTTCGAGCATATACTTATCTTCTGAGCTTATCTTGTATTACAGGAACTTAGACATGTATTTGGGGATCTTATACATGTCTTGAACGCCTCTCTTATCTTAGCAGACTTATCTTGGTATTCTGGAACTTAAACATGTATCTCGAGATCTTATACATGTCTTACAAAGCATATACTTATCTTACGGGCTTATGCGGTATTCTGAGCTTGAAGGCATGTATTTCGGATCTTGTCATTGTCTTCTGAGCATACTCACCCATCTTCTGAGATCTTTTCTGAGGTATTACAGAACTTGGAACATGTATTTCGGATCTTATACATGTCTTTACCGAACTTATATCTTATCTTCACAGACTTATCACGAAGTGACTGAACTTAGACATGTATTTAGGATCTTATACATGTCTTGAGGCATATAGGCATATACTTATCTTCACCGGGCTTATCTTTGGTATTCTGGAGACTTGGAGCATGTATTTGGATCTGCTTGCCGCTGTCTTGGGGCTGACCTCGCCTCCTTACGAGGATCTTATCTTGTATTAGGAGCTTGTGTGTGTCTTACGGATCTTATTTTTTTGTGCGAAGGTACGTGAGTGCGATAAGTCGAACGGTCGAGAATCATATCACATCACAGAAGTCGGATCAGGACTTATGCGGATACATTTCGGATATGGACGTGTAGTCCATAGCGGTCACGGATCTGACGAATACATATACGGATTTATCTGATTGAACATATCCGATAACAAAGAGATTATTGGTTTAAATCATAACCATATTGAGTTACACTTGTTGAAGGTACCGTGGTATACGGATATCGGATCTGCGAAGAATTACGAAGTAGGTACTACATAACGAATCTGAGTACATTGGATAACGCATTCTTTATTTAGTGTTTTATCATATGGGCATCGACTACCTAGACCCGATCATAAGAAATCGTGTTGAGATTATACAGTACCCGGCCATACGAGCAGAGTGTAAATGCTTTGAAGTCTTAGGAGCACCAATGGGGCGTGCACCTTGCCTTAGCGAGTGTCGTAGCACCCGTTAGAAAGTCTGGGAGCGCAATCAAGACGATGCTCCGCGACCAGGTGCCGTGGCGCGCCATCGAAGTCTTGAACCGTCGGGGCGATGCGCTCCTGCGTGGCGGGAGTGTCGTGGCAGGCGGGAGATCTTGGGAGCACCAATCAGTGGCTAACCGCGCGACAAAGAGTGTCGTGGCACCAGCGGGACGTCCACCCATTCATTCTTGGTCCTAGGTAGTCATATTGTCATATGTCTTTTTAGAACATAACCTTTCTTAATCACATTTGTGATCATGACATTTATCTCCTCATATTCATGTTCATGTTCCATAGCTCAATTAGTTTTCATGTTTCATATCAAATTCATGTTTCATGAACATATCCTCCCCATGGCATTCATATACTTACACGGGAATACTGATGTATTCATCGTTCATGTGTTCCTGGTCCCTCTATGGATCTATTTTACTTAGAAATTAGGAATCATTCTAATTGGATCATCAAACTAAAAGTTATAGCATTTTTGTACCAAACTAGTCAATTACCGATTTTTGCAGAGGACAGTTTGAAATACTCATTTTCCAGTGCCTTGACTCCATATTTGACACTGGTTCTTTATACTCCTTTAAAGCTAAGGTGCTAAGGGTTCCTATTCAACTGAGTGCACCCAATTTGAGCTCAGAACTCAAGATACGTCGGCTCTTTCGGACTACTCTATGAATTAAGCCCGATGCGAGGAATTGGCTTACACATGGCCCCACTTTAGGTGAATTTTGTGCCATAGGAGAGATCAGAATTGAGCGGTAGCTATTTCTATATGTTTGGTTCTCCTTGAAGTCTATTTTAATTAAACATGAATCACTCAAATCGGATAGAAATGAGCGAGTTATGGCTAGAAATACAGCGGTCGAATAGGAAAACCGGAGCCCGGGGTGTCTTAGGTACATGTCTAACATGTACCGGTACATGTGTAAAAATGACGAGGAACCCAAAGGTGCGGTACATGTTCAAGGTGTACCGGTACATGTCCTAATGCCCGGAATGTATTTTCTCCCATTTTCATGCACTTTCATCCATAGATCCTCCTATGCATCCTTAAATCAAAAACTAACATGTGGAATCCCCTCGAAACAACTCCACAAACACTTTTAATTTGCAAAAGAATCTTAGGATTCATACCAAAACTTCACCCAATTCACAAATCCTTGCAAATTGTGAAGGATTCCATATCTACTCATTATCAACTAGGACTTTTTCCTTAAACTTCCACTTAAATCTAGAATTAGAATGTTTACTTTAGCAAAACCCTAGAGAAGGAACAAATTAATGTCCAAATGAAACCTAACCAATCCATACCCAAGTAATTCTTATGCAAAATCATGCTAAAATCCATAATTTCCATACCTTAGTTTGGCTTTGCTTGAACTTCTCTTCTTCCACTTCCTCTTCCTCTTCTTCTCTCCTTTTGCTCTTCTCTCCCGTTTTTCTCTCTTTTGGAGACCAAAATATAAGATATTTTGATCCCCACCTTAAGGCCATGTTTGGCCAAGACAAAAACCCATTTTTGGTTTTTAAGTTTTCTTTAATTGCCTTTAAGTCCTTAGACTTCTTCCTTTTTGCAAAGTAACTTATGCCATATTCTAATTTAACTGATCTTTCCTCTTTATGACTTTCATATCCTTTTTAACAAATTACAAGATTGCCCTTGTATCTTGTAAACTTTCCGGGTCTCTCGTTTTATTTTCCGAAAATTCCTATTTAACTTTTAATATACCCTAAACAAGTCCGAAAACTACTAGGGTATATTTCGGGATGTTACTGCCCTTGTAGGAAGTATTCCATCCTTTATGGGACAACCTTTACAGGTACATGGTCGACACTGGTGGACGGCGCTCAGACGAGGCCGTGATTTCGAAGAGGGCCGACATGTGGCCCTGATAAATCTTTTTGTAAAAGTGCTAGGGACGACTTGGACTAAATTAGTTAGATATGTAATTATGGTAGGAGGGCCGTGATCGAACTCTTATGGACTGTATCTAAGTTTATTAGCCTCATATTTTAACAAAAATATGAAGGAATGGGTACACAATTGAAGGAGCGTATCAAGGTGGTGTCATTGCTTTTCGGTGTCCACGATTAAATGGTCTAGGCGATACAAGACTTAGAACAGCGTGATGACCTAAAGATAAGGCTTCTCACGGGTTGACTAGTCATGAACCCTCGAAATTAGGAGTGTCATGGATCTAAAATTAGCTCAAATAAAGCGTTATTTACCACATGAGTATTTTGAAATTAATATTATTCAATACATATCACGGAAGGGAGTATGTTTTAACACTAAAGTAATATATTTTAAGCAGATACTGGGTAAGTTTGTTTATGAGGTATCACGATAAGACGAATTTAGCCCAACGTTAAATGGGCCAAAATCCAACTCCCTACCCCAATAAACCGTTGTTTGTAATTTGAACGTTCTGCGTCGACCTCTCCATTCCCCTGGTTGTACCCTTCCATTCCCATAACACCCAAAACCCTCAGATCGCTTGCTTAGTTAGGAAGTAGATAGTAGAGACCGGTTAGTGAAGAGAATGGAAGGCGAAGGCGAGGGATATCTCTACTTGTGTTTGTGTGACCATCGTGGAGTTTACATAAAGAAGATTTTTGGCGGAGGATTCAAACAAAATCCTCCATATCGACTGCAATCTGGTGGACAATAGTTGTTTTAAGGAGGAAAAGTTGCCGTTTGGGATGGGTTTATGTGTAGATGGATCAAAGAATATATGCATTTTACGGAGGAATGAAACCATACTTGTCGTTGTCTTGACTTCTTAGAATTGGACTATTCCAAAGAATACAAAGGATTTCATGAACATCTTCATCTTGGCAGTCTATAAGACCTCTGATCCTAGTTGGGAAGATTAAGTTTTCCAAAGCTTCATGAGTTTGAGCGCCCAGACTATCAGTGGTGTGAAGATTAATGAGAAGATATGTGCCCTCCCCACCAGCATTACTTATTTTTCAAGTTTTAAAATGTATCCAATCCCTTTCGAGGTGTATGACCCTGATACTCATTCTTCAAATATTCTGTGAGCTCTGACTCCCTCCCTTCTATAGCGTTATAGAGAGAGGAAAAAAGGATATGAAACTACGCTCTCCATTAAATCTCATGTTCGGGTTGGTGCAGTTGTCACTTTCACTTTATAATTCAGGGATATGTGACCTTCCCCACCAAATTCCCATTTATTTGTCATCTATAATTAGGAATGGTTTGGGGAAGAAATCTTTGTCATGAAGTTTGTGTTGGGATGTGGGGATGTTCTCGTCTCATTTCCTTTACGAGAATGGAGGCATTCCTTCTTCCTCCACCCGGGTCTAACGAGAATGCTCCAGTCTTATGTCAGATGTTCGATGAGGTGGATGATGATCTTTCCAAAGTACATCGATTTTCTTATGAGTTTGCTGGTGGGTTAGTTCTCAACTTGGACAAGGAGAAGATGTGTGCAATATTCTCTTGTGAAAGCAACCCTGAGCACAACTTTCTGGTTTACATATACATTTTTCAAGTTTCCAAACTTCAGAGCAAGCCTTGTACCCAGGAATAGCTTGACTCATACGATTTTAGGCGATACTTGGATTTCTATCTGTGACTTATCTGTATGAGTTTTATTACTTGAATATTCTTTATTTTCCTTTCATAAATGGTGCCTTCTATATGTAAGTGCCTCTTTTGCATGCTTTCCTATGCTTACATTTTGAAATGTAAAATTCATTAGCCATGTTCTTGATTCAGTTTGATTTGTTGAGCATTCGTCATGATCAATCCAATTTGCAACTGGAGTTATGCCTAAGTTAGACATTGAAAATGATAATGTCAATTGGAATTTCTTGATATTGATTCTTGCAAAGATGAATTTTAGTTGCAAATGGCTAGGATGATGAAATGATGTATACCTTTACAAGGTTTTTGTGATGTTAATGGTATCACATCTTGTTCCTTTCATAGCTCTTGAGGTTTAAGACAAATGAATCCTTTATCTCCTTATTTATCTGTTGTTGCAATTGAGAGCCTTAGTTGAGTTCTCAAGAAGACTAATGATTGGTGCCTTTTAGGAGTTGGGGTGAATGGGGCCTTTTTTGTTAGGCTTCTCAAAACTAAACGAATATTTTAAGTTGATTGCTCATGTCGTTTGAAGCTATGTTGGGATTGAAAATGGCTGAGATGAGATGAGTTGATTACGTGTGGTAGGGTGAGAAGAGTATTGAGAAGTTCACCTTTGAGTTAGGGTGCAAGTAAGAGACTTCTTCTACTTACATAGTTCTTTCCCTAGTACTCCTTTTAGATTAGATGAGATGGAGTGGAAGAGACTTTGAGTTGGAAAATTGAAAGGAATTTATGGGCCCAGTGGGAGCATTGGAGAGAAAAAGATGCATTTTTTGAAGTGACTCAACAATTTGCATGGGGAAAACGATGGGAGGTTGGGAATTAGACACATATCTTCGCTTAGTACTACACTTTTTTGCAAGTGGAAGTGGAAAAGGGAAACATTTGGGAAAGGAGTCTCTAATAGCTAATATGGAGAAGGAGGATGGCATTTTTTGGAGTGAGAGATGTTTATAAAGTTAGAATATGGAGAAATATATAGTGGGGCATCTTTTATAGTAGATCTTTCTTTGTTGTGGGAAATGGAAGGAAGTTGTAGTTTTAGAAAGACTAATGGTGTGAAGTTGAACCTTTTAGAAAGACTATGCCCCTCTTTCATATCATATAGCACATGTCAGGAAACACTGCTTGATTTATGAGGTTAGATAGGTGAGAAGGGTTATGGGAACCTCTATTCTTCTAAACTTTTGAATAACTAGGAGTTAGACATTGTGGATGAATTATTTTCAAGGCTAGGAGTGATGGTAGATATCGAGGAGAAGGATAAGGGCAACATGGTGTAGATGATGGGAAATAATAAGTTCTAATGAAATTTTTATAAGTTAAGTTGCCTAAGACCAAAGAATCAGTTGCTTGTCCAATGAGTGTAATTTAGAATTCAACGGTGCTATATGAAGTAGATTTTTCACTTGGGAGGTTAGTTAGGGGAAGCATTTGACCATGGATCAGTTTTGGAGGAGAGGTTGGCCTTTGGTTAAGAGATACTTTCTTACTAAAGTCAAGAAAGATTCATTAATCACATCCCACTTCATTGTGCTTAGACAATGATCCTCTGGGAGTTGCTTTGCTTTTTACTCTATATGGTCTTCATCGTGTCTATGTTTTGATGGTAAAAAGACTTAGTTTGGGTGGCATGGAACCTTTGTGGATTAAAGAGGCAAGATGGTTTCAAGAGTGGCTCCATTGTGCATCTTTTGGACTATATGGAAAGAAAGGAATTGAAGATCTTTTGACAATGAGGAGCAACAATCTAATCAACACTTGAAAGGCTATTTTTCTTAAATATTTATTTTTGTGGGTGGAAAGATTTGCCTTCTAGGTTCTATGCCTTTAAATAATTTGTTGATTGGTTGGGTTGTTTGCTAAGAGAGAAGTTACTTTCTTTTTCTCTTGGTTGTGCCTTTTCATGCTCATTTGCCATGTAATGACATGTCATGTCTTCACTCTAAGATTTGTTTATAAAGTCATATTATTTACTTTATCATAAAAATACCTATGTTTGAAGGGCAATGACGACTCATAACACTTCTTATCTTCTCAATTGTAAGCAAAAGAATCTATTGATTAATGATAAAAGCAGAACATGAAAGAATGAGTTCTCCTACAAGAACGAAAATGTACTAGTATCTAATTTAATTGAATAAAAAAATAGCTTAACCACATAACTCAAGGGTAAGGAAAAAATAAGTATAAATAACTAAAAATGAGCACCAAAACGAAGTACAAAGTTTAGGGAAACTCCCCAACAAAGGCATCTCCCAAGGAAGAATCTTGAATAGTTAGCCTGTTGATAGCTTACTTGTCTAGGAAAGGGATCCATCTAGGTGGCTAGCACAACTTTGTAGATGAGAATCAGGTAGCACACTCTTGGGTGTAGCATTCATAAGGATCTTAGCATCTAAGAAACCCCGCAAGACAGCCAGTTGAATCATCTTGCACTAAATTTTGGAACCCAAAGAAACAAGCAGCTAGACGAAATTTATGAGGTAGCCTAAACTAATAGAACCCTGCTTCATCTCTTTTATGAAAGCCACGGTTTCGTCTCCTCACAGGATCTCAAAGAAACTCAACCAATCACACCTTGTCAGTTTTTACGAACAACCATTAAAATTAAACATAGACTTGCAAAAGAAGATTTTATGCTTTGCTATGACCCTAAATCTCCCTACCATTATATCTTATCGAACTCTAAATTAACATGATTGTGCCAACCATGGTACCTTAAAACTTAGAAATGAAACACAAAGAGGACGGAGAAAAGTAACCTAAGTGCCGGGATGATTTTGTTGGGATGCACTTATCAAAGAATTAAAGAATAATAATAAGAAAATGGCGTTTCTCTTTCCGGATCACCTAAAGAAGAATAGTATGAATTTCACCACGGAGATTCCTGCTTTTGCCAGACTTTCCAGTGCACCTGACGCGAAAAATATCCTTTAAAATGCACTATGGAACAAATCTTCAGTAATGAATCTTAGAGATTGGTATTAACAAATTGCAGTAGAGTAACATGTAAAGGTATAATAATTAAAAAATCCTAATAGATGCCTTGGATGATCTATCCTTCCAAAAGGGATTTGAATGATATTAGGCAAAAGTTGTCTTCATGATTTTGATAAGAAAATGACAAAGTTGTTTAGAACTTGTGTGAACTATTTTATTCCTAAACTAACATTTATTAAATTCAAATATTTTATGCAGGCATGATGGTAAAGTTGTTTGCTCTCAAAGGCTTATCTCGAGTTTCTTCCCTCAAAGGTATAACCAATCGCATGGTGGAAATGAGTAAATAATTTAGTGATTGATGATCATGTACCACAAAGGATGCTATTTGCAACTTTCTTTACTAATACTAAACATGGGAAAGTTCTTTTGTTATTTAATGGCTCGATGGGATTTGATCTCCTCCTTTTTCAATGTAGATAATTGACGCATTAGGATGAAATAGACTTTTTGTTGCCTCATAGCATCTATTGAGTTTATGATAGATATGGAAATTGCAAAGATTTTTTATGATCTCTAGTCTTTGGTTATAAGTTGTAGATTGCCCATTTTTGTTGAAAAGGCTCGTCGAGGGTGCATTTACACTTGAAAACTAGAAAAATGCTAAAACTTGGTAGTCCTCTCCTATAGTTTGATCTTGTGACTTTTAATTCCGGGGTCATTTTTATTTTATTTTTGACTCTTGATCAGCTACATCGCGTAGATATCGCGTGAAGCGGCTATGGAGTGGTTGTATAGCCAGGCCTCTTTGTCACGACGGTCCACATTGCGCTGCCGCGCACGCGCTCGATTGCGCCTGAAGGCACTAGTCATCTGTGTGCCGTGCATCTTTGAACTGCTGCTCAGCCTGTTGTGTGGCCCTTGTCGCGACTTCCGCTCGCTATCATGACAAAGGCGCAATTCCTGATGCTGACAGGAAGAATTCTCTATCGCGTCGAGACTCTCTTCCTCCGCAGCGAGCGTATTATGACACAAAGCCATTTGAGCAACTGGCCAAGCCATCCGATCTGTGCGAGCCATGTCAGCATTTATAGGCGGCCATGTCGCGACCACAGGTCCACATAACAAGCGCATGCGCTGTCGTACACCTCGGCGTTGTATCGCGACATAAACCTTATGTCGACATGGGAAAAAATCCGTGTTCTAGATTATCATCATGACGAGAAAATTGTAGGAAGTTTGTAAAACATCGCCTATGTCACGACATGGGAAACCCTTGGTTCAGGGATTCTCTGTCGCAATAGAAAATTATAGGAAGTGCGCCGGCGACGAAGGGACTACTCTATCATACCAAATCGACTGTCGCGCGACCCTCGGCCGTGTGGCGCCCGGGGGCCGCCCTGGTGGCGCACGCCGAGAGCGGTCGCGTGCGCGAGCAGCTGTCGTGTGCAGCAGCGCTCGGACATGCCATGCCCGACAGAAATGTCTTGCCTTAGACCAACCCTTGTCACGACACTACACCTAGTGTCGTGACTAAGACTGAAATCTCTATCGCAGCAAAGAACACGGAAATGGGCGTGAGCCACCCTTCTCCATTCTTCTTCGATTTTCTTCCATACCTTTCATCAAACACTACTGTTTCTATACAACTTGTACTAATGGTATAATGTCCGAGAAAATATCCATACTATACTAAACCAGTCTGAAACTAAGTTTTTATTACAAAACTTATTATTTACATAGCAAAACTAGACATTCAGTCCTAAACATTTACAATCAAATGAATGCCCATGACGACCTTTTTCCGATAATCCTCAAATGTGCTCGCCCATATGTACCTCGATGCACGAAAATATATTTACCCACGACGAAGTGAGCAATGCTCAATAGAGAAGTTTTCTTATAAGGGCTACTCCCCACCTAAAATGCACATGCAATGGCATACATAAAACATCCAATCATAATCCACATAAATGATGTAATCCTATATGGAATATTCATGATATGCATGAGATGTGACTCCTCATGCTCACAACCCGAGTCTCAACCGACTCCCTTACACTTAGAACACCAAGTGTGAAAAAAATTAGTCATTAGTGTTTCACCCAATGACTTGACTCATTGGACCAACCTCCAATATTCATTTGAATTTTATTAAATTCCATATGTTTATTTGGGTAGCGAATTTGCGAGGTCTCACCGTAGGCTTTGTACGCCTTACGACACTTTTTCGAACTTTCATCACTGGATACATATGTCTAACCAAGAATAAAATTTTGGTCTTTCACCTTAGGGGGGATCTGCCCCATCTTGTTACACCCAACACACGTGATTTATTATTGTTGTTGTTTTACCCAATGTGAGTCTCGATTTTGTTGTCCATTTGAGCTCACCACGATAACCAAGAATGGTGAATCAACCA